>JAULKK010204193.1:0-15879 GCA_032355705.1 Rubia peregrina | reverse complement strand
ACAAATATACTTACTAATTGTTCAAATCTACTAGTACTCTAGTGATTTGCCCTCATGTGGTAGATCAATCTCTCTATTAATCGTAGCTTTCCACAAACATCATTTCATGGAATCTTGTTTCCTTCATTGGTTTATCCTCGATCCTTACTGATTCCTTCTATAGACTCATAAGTCCATTTATGATAAATCAAGATCCCTATCAAAAATTTCCACAAAATACACTTCCCATCAAGATTGTTCATATCTAATAAGGATACTATTTCAGTATTCTTTTACATCTTTCACAATACACCAACCCCAACATTTCAAAGAATTTGTAGAATGGCTCTATGAAGAATTTTATTTTCCTCCATCTTGGGGTATCTTATTTAAAAGATCTCCAGCCAACATAAAGGCTCCCCCACATCGCTTTGATCATTTCGAGCGATTTCATTCAACCACCACATGACATTGCGAATGTTTTTGCATTGAGAATCACATTCACCAAAGGATTCTATGTATTCAACGTCATGGTCACATATAACCACATATGGTTTATATGTATCACGTAAGTGGTTTCGTTAATTTGCAAACCCCGCTTACTAAAAGTTTTGTGCGTTCAATAACGAATACAACACAAGGTTTTTACCCAAAAAAAATCTTTTAGGACTAGATCCTTTCAACAATCATAACACTTTCATGTATTGATATTTTTATCATGGAAGTCTCTCTTATTCCTTCAACTCTCTTGGAATTAGAGATAACTAAATTTCTCAATTTGAATTATTCGTTCATCCTCACGTGACCACTACCACCAATGTAGTATCAAACAATCGAGGGTTCAATTAACTCTCATTAGGGTGTAGTGTGAGTTTACCAACTCCACACAAATTTCATAACCATATTCCAATCAAGTTTAAGTACTAGAAAAGTTGACTTCTAGACTACTCAAATCAAACTTGAGTGCCTTCGTGCTCGAAACACATTTGAGTTGGTTGCTTGACTCATTTTTGAGTTTACCGCTCAACTCAAGTTTGAGTTTACCGCTCAACTCAAGTTTGAGTTCACCACTCTATTCGATTTCGAGTTTACCCTCTCGGTTCGATTTAAAGTCCCCCCAACTCAAATTCATATTTCCTCAACCCGAGATTGAGTTCCTTGCACTCTCGACTCGATCAAATTGATTCAAGTTTCTCTAGATGACTTTTCATCTTGAGTACCTATCAAAATTTATATTCCCCCACATTGGGTTGGTTTTATTGAATGTCCCCACACGTGTTAAATTTCTCAAAACCTCGTGTCTTGGGGTTCCTAGACCAAATGTCTTAGGATTCCTCACCTCAGAATTTTAAGGTTTTCCTACCAAAAAATCTAGAGATTTCACCAAATGTCTTGGGATTTCCAATCTCATGATTCTTAGATTTTTCAACCATAAATCAAGAGATTTGACTGAAAGTTTTGAGATTCCCAATCTCACGATTCTTAGTTTTCTCAACCAAATTCTTGAGATTTTTCTCAGAATTTTAGCATAGTCATGACAACTCATACTTTAGGGTTTATACCATAGTTCACAAGAACCAATACCCTTTACATAGTCATAAAATATTGTCTTCACATTCATATTTTTCAAGGTCATACAAAATAACCAAAATATGGCAAACGTCGAGCCCATATGCTCTATTTGTGCAACCCAAAACTGCCACTCATGAGTCGTATGCTCACAGGCAATCAATCAAGATAGCCAATTATCGGGAATAGCCTTGTCAGACCTTTCAAATCACTTTCCAAAAAAATAATATAATCATAGCATATCAAAGCATAACACAGTTTCAGACACAACATGAATCTAATTTTTTTTCCTGTATATGCATGTAAACCAAACCCCTAAATCAAAAGAAATTTATCATTGATCAAATAACCCAATGTCACATACTTCATTCATGCAAGGATATATTACTCTCTCGCCGAGAGATTTCATATTTATTTGCAAATGCGGTTTAACGTTTTATCGCATGAGATTCTCATACAAAACATATAAACGCCATGAATCACATGCAACACATTCTCACAAAAAATATGGTTTAAATTTTTTAAACCAACACAAACGGCCAACATAACCAAATTATTATACCATGCAAAATAGGTATTTATTCATTTGATCAAGTATTTATTCATTTGATCAAGTATTTAAACAAATACTACAACATTTCGAGGGCTTAGGAAATTAAACTTGTCCTATAATTTCCAAACATATGTGCTACTTTCATGTAATTTCATAATTAAAAGGAATAATAATGCTTGATTCAATATTCCAAATTCATGGCATTTTTTCTAATTTTAATCCAATCTTTCATGCAAAGAATCATATACGATTTCTTTCCATATTATCATTTATTCTCATAAGCATAAATATCATGGAATTAGAATATTTCAATAATCACGTCATTCCATGTAATTTAACTTACATACGTACCACATATCTCAGTTTGCGAAACTGTAGTTACAGTTTTGACCAAAAGTCAACTCCTTTAACTCTTTCATGTCACCAAGGCATAAACCTTGTCATACCTATATGTCGCCAAGTTTCTTTTCCATATATATATATATACACACACACAACAATGTATACTCGGATTCACAAATATGTACATACAAAAAATTTATTTATCGTTAAATATTTATACACATGCACTCTAAAAGAAATTCGAAATAAATTTCTCACACTAAATTAAGTGTGAATATTGCAAATCATCAGAGAATTTCGCATGCATTCCAAACATACATTAGCATCATGCGATTTCACAAGAAATTAAGGCATATGTCATGCCATTCCAAATTAAATCATTGGAGGTTACAACATAGTTGGCATGAGATTTCAGATTTAAAATGCGCGCTGTGAAATTCGGACCATGCATCAAATTTCTTGATTCATCACGCGATTAATTTCAATAATTTTCATATCAATTATCTCACACAAATTTATCTTGCACCAAATTATTATCCGTTTTGCATTTGGATTTTACCGAATATGCCATTTTGCTAATTTTTGAACAAAAACAAAAGCATGCACGGTGAATTCAAATCAATATAAATCAACAAATATCATTCGTTTCAACACTGTTGGACATATATTGATTATATCATGCAAAAATTAAATAATAAAAATTGGACGAGCAATTTACATATGCAGGAATAATAAACTTTTATTAATTATTCAGGCATACAATCAGAAAGTTTAAATTACGAATAATTAAAGCATACATGCGATATATTAACAACAAATAAATGAGAAAGACTCATATGAGACTGTCTCACCATAACTTATGGTGATACAAAGAACAAAATAAAATTATAAAAGTACCCCATGTCATCTCCTAACTTCAAACAATTGTATTTAAACCCTCTGTCTCACCATATTATTAGGTGAGGCCGTCTCACCTAAGTTTTTGTATAAATAAATTACATTTCAAGCAAACAAAGTAATGGAGTCACGAGTTAAACTCGCTGCCCTTGAAACAAATGGGTCTCGTCATGGACATCGTTCCCAAGGATAAAATCATCGAAGGTAACATTTAACACGTAAGAGTTACCTCGGATTCACGCAAGACCCAAAGAACAATCACCTCAACAAAGAAACAGACGGAAACTTCAAGAAAGACAGAAAGAAGACTCAAGTTTAGAATATGGAGAGACTTGAGAAATGGTGCGAGTTTCTTGACTGACTTAGAAGCTCTATTTATACTGCTCAAAGAGACCCTAATCATGGAAACGTGATATTCTAATTTTCTATAATTAGAGAAAAATATTCTCCAATCACCAACTCATCAGATCCGAGAACATTCCAAGAATACTCGAATCAAATCTGCTGGAAATGGAAGAATTATTTGTGTAATATTCTTCAGCGTATTAAATATGGTAAACCGTGTATTCATTTATGACAAGATATCTCACAAAATATGAAAGTATTTCATTCTTATCTCTTAATAATTACAAACAAGCAATTTCATATATATTATGTGGTTGGGCTTTCTAGAAACTTCCACGCGATCCATACGCGTTTTATACGGTCCAAAGAAAAATTAATCTTGGCCAATTTCCGCCCATTTTTTCTTTTTCAAGTGTGACATTTTGAGCATGCATATCTCATTCACCCTTGATCCGTTTTGAGACTTTAAATAGTCGATTATATAGTACTCGCGGAGGAGAACCCAAAAATGACATTCACCGATCCTATATCCATTTGGGTCTACTCAAAACAATGCCCAAAAGTTGACGAATTTCAACTTTTTAACCATCATTTTCCAACACAAGTGGTAATACAGTTGGAGAAGATCCCTATTTGGTGCAGTGATATTGATGTGTGATATTGATGTGTGATATGATCTTATCTGCCAAGTGGTCATGATTTTCGCGGGAAGCAATTTTATATCCCCCTGGGAGATGTTTTAGTTATTGGATCTCTGATCTGTAATAATACAGACGATCGGCCTGGTTGACATGTAATTTAGATGTCCTTGCAATATATTAGTTATTACTAGAGGCTATTAGATTGGATGTCAATTCCATACATGATAATTGTCGCGGGACATTTTTCTCATCATCTTGAAATGATCGATTTTTTAATTAAAAATACAACTTGAATTCTTTCAAGATATATAATTCAAGCTGGATTCTCTCTAAAAAATTCTTATTTCCATGGTTACTCCTTGCTCCAAATCGCAGCTGACAACATCCGTCCTTGCTCTTAATCCTCCATCAAACCATCATCCTTTCAATATTAAGCTCAAAATCCTCCATCTATCAAATGTGCACCAAAATTACACCTAAAATGTAAATTATTCTGAATAAAATCACATTAATTCCCTCAAATAAACAACATAGACTACATATCAAATGTGCTCATACTTGAATCATGCTTGATCTCAAGTATGAGAAATAAGTCACTGTTATTCATTCAAAAATCTAAATTCTCACTTTAATGACTCTATCTAAAGACTCCAAATTGAAAATAACTAAAATTACAATATTGACTCAAAACAAACTATAATAGCAGGGCCGGCCCTAAGATTTTGAAGGGCTGAAGTGAACTACGAAAAATGCCTTTAAATATAATCAAAATATTTTTAATAATGAAAACTTACAAAAAAAATCACTTTTTAAACACAATTCTACTCGCTTTCTTAGAAGTAAATTCACTAATCAACCTTTTATAATCAATCACTCTAACCAAATCATGCTCAATATATAGCATAACTAGTCCGCTCAATCCATCTTGCGACATGGTAGAGCAAAGGTACGACTTAATCAACTTCAACTTGCAAAAACTTCTTTCCGCAAAAGTAACGGTCACAGGTATAGTGAGTAGTATCCTATAAGCAATCAAGACATGTGGATAACAACCATCCATATCCTTCAAATAATTCAAATTTTCAATTGCCCTCATTTTTCTTGCTAGAAACACCTCACTCAATTGCTTCAATTCCACAAACAAGTCTCCTCCATCTATATCCGAAGTCGTATCATTTCTTAGATACATTTCCAAACTATAGCAAGATGCCTTCAAAGATTCATCACTTAATACCTTTGATTTCCCCAAATCAAACAAAAACCCAAAAGTTTCTTGATAAATTTCAAATTGCTCAAACCTACTCCGGAATGAAGTCAAAGCATTATCCATCACATCTTTAAAGTAGAAAACTCTAAATGATTCTTCACAGGACATGATCACATATTCGCTGGTATTTTCATCATATTGTCTCTTCCTAACATGGGGACGCTTATTAGGAAATTTGGATTCAATACCCATCTCTGAAGCAAGAACATTAGCTTCAATCAAGGCTTCCTCGTATCTCTCTTCCCTATACCTTTCAAAAAAATATATTGAAGTTCTCTCAATTGAGTCAATGCATCCTCAATATCCATATTTTCGGTTTGTAAAATTTTACTCGCCACATTAACCTGAGACAACAACTTGGACCAGATAACCAATCCAAGTAAGAACTTGAAATTCTCCATTTGCTCGGTTTTAAGAGACTCGGCTTCACTTTTTTTTTACTTTGGATCATCACTACTATCGGCCAAGAAAATTAGTACATCTCTTACTTGAGAAGCTTGGAACCTTAAGGCTTTTACACTTTCAAGATGGCTCTGCCAATGAGTTTGCGACAATTAGGGGTGGGCAAAAAAACCGAAAACCGAAAACCGAACCGAAAATTGAATAATCCGAATTTGAATAATCCGAACCAAATTTAATATTCAAATATTCAAATATTTGAACTGTTTAAACCGAATTATGAATATGGTTTATGGTTTGGTTTTTGGTTTCTAAACATAAACCGAAAACCGACCCGAAAATCGAATTACAATAAATTATATATATATATATATTAAATAATATAATCCTAAAAATTTAATATAAAATCTATAATTACAAAGCCAAATCCATGGGCCAAACTTGCATAGCTCATGGCCCAAAATGGAAATTGATGACAAATTGACATGACCCAAAATTAACCCTAAGTTTTAATAACTAATAAAAAACAAGAAACAGGCGTAAAATAAGATAAAAAGTCTTCATATTACTTCAAAACAAGCTATGGAATAAGTCTTCATATTACTTCATATTACTTCAGGTCGGGTTATTTTCGACTCTGGTTATTATCTCGTAGTATTTTGTACTAGAGTTTTGTTCGGCTTAGGTCATGCCAGTTTATTAAATTCCATATTGGATTTGGGTATATTTCGGAGTGGTTCATTTAGGTTGATTCACATTCTTACAATTACAATATTATCGGGTGATGTTTCACTTAATTTTAATTTATAATTTAATAAAATCAATATTAAGTCTTATCATTGTGACTAGTTTCCAATATGAATATATAAAATGTGTATAATTTATAGGAATTATGAATCAACACTTGATTATATATGTGTGTTCTTTATATATATACTAGATAACACCCGTGCCGTTGCACGGATGTGTGTAGAAGAGTAGTTACCGTTGTAAAAATAATCTGTGTTAAAAAATTGTTTTAGTTGATTGAGAATGATAGTGTACGTAAAATGTAGAATAAATTTATTTATTGTTTAGTAGGGGTAATGTGACCTAACACATTGCATAAGTTAAATTCCATAATATTTAGATTTTGTATTTATTTGTTATTTTTCATTTAAAAATTATAAATGTTAAAGAATGAATGTAAATGATCCTAGTTTAATTCGAGAAGAAATTTTGTTACGGGTGTGCTGACGCAAGGAATTGTGAAGGTAAATAATTAATTATATAATTCTAACAATTATTAAGATTGTGTAGAATTTAAGTTTAAGGTGGTCTTTGTTGAGAATTTCATGTATTATTATTATGATATATTTATTTTATAATAAAAGTTAGGCAATCTTTGTTGGTAGAATAGCAGTAATTATTTTCATTTGGAATCGAATAAAACGCACACATATATATATATATAGATAGAAATACATTATGAATTTTTTGCTCCTCTAGTTAAAAAATTGGGATACAAACTTAAAATATAATAATATATGTAATATATGTAATGTAGGAAATACTGAAGGTGATGTTCGAAGCTATACTTTGTAATGTATTTTGTATTCGTATGAACATGATGTTTTTAATTAATATAATGTGAATATATTTTTACATTAACGAAATACATATATTCTTTCATATAAATATTAAATTTTTTTACATATACGTTCTATTATTTAAATTACATCTAAACTTTTAAAGTTAGTATCATATTTTTAAAATTAGATTTCGAATTTGTTATATGTGGTAGGAGTATGTTATGTTAGTAATAATAATATTTATAACTAAAAATACCTTTTCATTTCATTTGGAAGGAAACTTTTTTAATTTTAAGTTAAATGTATGCTAATATGAATAAGAATATATTTATTTAATATCTGTTAGAGGATAAGACTTATATAGATATAATAAGAAAATATTATATATGGAAAAAGTTATATTATATTTTTCGTTTTACATCGTAATCCGTGCATCGCACGGATTTTATCAAGTATAGATATAAACAATAAAATATGTTCTCGATCATCATTTATTTGAAAAGATGATTTAATTGAAAAAGAACAATAATGGTACAGAATTATGGATAATAAATTGAAAATTAGCTTTTAAAATTTCAATATTTTACCATCAAATACAGTTCTTCTGCAATCTAGACTTTGTCGTTAATCATTTGAATATGCAGAAATTGCCACCAAAATGACAGTTTAGACAATTATTGGTGCATGAATCTGAATGTCGTTGCCATAATATCCCATTTTCAGACAATGCCGAAGCTCATAGTACCCTGGGGAAAAACCATTTCTTCTACATCCTCATTCATGTGAAATTTAGCGGGCAAGATCCTCAACTCCAAGAATCCAAATCAAGCTCTCCATATGTTCAACTACGCCTTCAACACATTAGACCCCACCAAGAATGTCGCCGCTCATTCTGCTCTACCCTGCGTCCTAATGGAAGCAAAGATGTACGTGAAGGCAAGGTGGTTGATGAAATGCGTCGTTGACGATTTGGTTGGCAACCGGAAGCCTGAACGGGATTGGACCACTGATTTCAAGTCTGTGAGTCGGTTAGAGAGTTCGTGTAAGGATTGTTGAATACGATGAAGTGCAGGGGAGTCATCCCGAATTCTAAAGTGTTTAATACTCTGATAGATGTGATTTGTGAGGTGGGAAACATGAATAAGGCTGTGGAAGTAAGTAGTCAAATGACAGAAAGAGGGCTGGAACCCCACATAATTAACTTTTCTACCTTGATGTATGGCTGTTGTAATGGTGGCAACATTGAGGAAGCCCTGGGGCAGTGAAACGAAATGTGGATTAAAGGTTTTCATCCTGATGTTGTCGTGTATACCTCTTTAATTGACGGCCATAATGTCCAGTTACCTTTTTCACTGTCATTTTTTGTCAGGTACTCATGCGATTACTTGTGCTTTGTTTGCTTTTGTAAGGCCTGGTATTGAGACTGAACCAGTGATTAGATGTTGTTCTGCTAGTCTGGTTTGATTAACTTTCTTTTCAGCTTGTAGCAGTTGCCAGTGCTCCTTATCATACATTGGAAGAAGTTTTTGGAATCAGGGACTTAAACAGAATGGTATGTTTGAAAGATTTTGGTATTCAGAGTAGAGAAGTGCTGGTAAGTTGATACAGTTGTTATGAAGATTGTATTGTTGAGGGGTTAAGTATTCTTTAATTCCAACTGTCTTTCATCTTGAACAATCTTAAGCTTTCGGAGGATGGGGTCTTTGATTGGTATGCACTCAAGACTACCATAAGGCCAAATTCTAAATGTGCACTCATTCAGAGGTCATGTGGTTACTCAAGGTGTGACAGTGTAAGCGTTAAATATCGTCACTGCTCCGTAGGGTTGTTTTCAAATTGATTTGCAGATGGTCCTCAACCATACCTTTCATGCTTTATTGTTAAGTTTGTTGCTATATTTGTTGATCTTCATAATTGCTCATTAAATTAATAACAGAAAATAATATTCTGAATGGCGGAGTAGATACCTTTGAGAGACTTGCTTATCAATTACTGGTAGAAGTTGTATGTTTCATATCAACTGCTTGTGAGTTGTGTAAAACAGTTAGCTGATTTTCTTAACACTTTGTAAAAAGTAAATGTTGTGAATGGGAGACGTATGCTGATTGAAAATGAAGTCTGCTGAAATTGCAGTAGGGTAAACTCGTGTATCGATAGAAACTTGAGGAATCTGAATGCTGACAATTCTCATTTGGTGGTTTGTGCATACATTTGAAAATGTAGAAGTGAAGGTAATATCAGTGTAGGAGATGCAATCATCATATGTGATATAACAACAAAATGTAAACGCAGTTGATTTTATTTGGTTTCTCTGTAGTAAGTTGAAGTAATCGATCTTTTCTTAGTGCATGCCATAACTATTACTCACGTTATGAATTAGATCATTGTGGATTGCATAGAAATGCATGCCAAACTTCTTCATTACATTTGGTATTGCATTGTGGGACAGGTGAATCAGCCAGAGTCGGAAAGAATGGTCGTTTTAATTTCCTGCAAGATTAAGGAACTTGAATATAGCGGATGAAAAAGACTTAGTAATCCTTGATTCTGTAAGTTTCACTATTCTTCTGGTATTTAGCACTGTTTCATAAAGTTTACTTGTTCTTTCAGTACTGAGTGTACCTTTACATATTAAATACCGTTTCATTTTGAGGACTGCTAGTAAATGAAGGATGTCTTAAATGAGGAGAAACTGTTTAAGTACTGGGTGAAAGGGAAGATGCAATTGAGATTTGAAACTAAAATATGGGCAGAGGATGGGATGGTGTTCATTTTGCAAAGGAACCTGAATAATAGAAGATGAATGTAATCTATTTTATCCCAGTAGACATTAGGAGGGATTGGAAATTATGTGATGTTAGTCCATGTTAGTAAGTTACTGTGCGGGAGTAATGAATGAGAAGAAAAGTGTGATGAATAATATTTGGAAAGTAAGATAAACATCTGGTGGATGAACATCACATGAATTACATTAAATAACAGTAATAAAAACTTAAAATGGAGAAGAAAACTGAGAATAACGAAGTTGGAAAAGGAGTATATAGCATACCTGATTATGCCAAGTTTTGGAATATCTCTTTGTATACTACATTGACTGTAGTATTGCTGGTTTGTCCTTCTTTGTCGCAAATCAACACTCTCAATCCCCTTCTACTCATTACTCTTGACACAGCAACATAGAGTTGTCCATGAGTGAAAACTGGTCTTGGTAAATACAACTCAACTTGTGAGAGTGATTGACCCTGACTCTTATTAATAGTCATAGCAAAACATAGAGCCAGGGGGAATTGTCTTCGCTGCAGTTTAAATGGTAATCTTGTATTAGATGGGCTTAACAACATGTGAGGAATGAAAACCTTATATCCAATGTTGCTCCCAGAGATAATATTTCCCTCAATAACATGTCTCCCTAACTGAGTGACTTGTAATCTGGTACCGTTGCACAGCCCAGAAGGTTGATCAATGTTACGCAATAGCATAACGGGAACACCAACCTTCAATTTCAAAATGTGGTTTGGTAAACCTGAACACCTGATGGTGTTCAAAAAATCTGGGCTGTAGACTTCTCCTTCACCGTCTGAACTTCCATCCGTCTTACAAATGCTGTCAGAGCTTAGGTATTCCTTGGACTCCCCTGGGACCCTTGATAGCAAGTAGTCGTTAACAGTGTCGACCACATCGTGAGTAGGAGCAAGAATTGCTCTCTCTTGGAAGTAACTTGTAGTAGACAGGTTTTGAACAATGGAAGGGTAAGTACAATCAGTAATGGCAGCCAGAGGATCACTTGTATCCTTGATGAGAATGTCATCAGGTATCTCAATGTATGTTTCCCCATCATTTTCCTTCCCGGCGGACCCATCTCCAACACTTAGGATCCATTCTGAAAATGTCCTTAGTTCATCCGAATGTATAGAAACATCCTCAAGCCTCATGTTCTTAGTCAATTTTAGAACTTTGCAATAATTCCACAAAGCAGAGTAATTTAACGAAGAGAATACTATGTCCTGCCTACTGCCTTTTGGCACGACAGGTAGTATTTGCCGGAAATCTCCTCCAAACACAACAACTTTTCCACCAAAAGGTTTTGAGGATCTTAGAACATCTCTCATACTCCTATCTAAAGCTTCGAAACAGAATCTGTGAACCATTGGAGCTTCATCCCAAATGATGAGCTCCGTCCTTCTCAGAAGTGCAGCCAGATCAGAATCCGGAGTAATGGAGCATGTCGAATCTTCGTTTACATTTATAGGAACGGAAAACCTTGAACGAGCTGTCATTCCTCCCACGAGAAGAAGCGATGCGATGCCACTGGAAGCAACGCTCAATACAATCTGCCCTTTTGACCGAATACCGGCTGATAAAGTTCTCCAAATGAATGTTTTACCAGTCCCTCCATATCCGTAGATGAAAAAAACTCCCCCTTCAATTCTTGAAATTGCAGTAATAATTTCCCCATAGACTCCTCTTTGTTCTTCAGTTAAACTACGAAAGAGTGAGGTGTGTTCTTCCTCTAAGGCTGCTTTATCATAACGAAGTTCATCATGTATAAGCCTATTGAATCCTTCGAAAAATGTCATTTCAACGGGAGAAGGCATAGAGGAATAATTTCTGACTGTGCTACCATTATTGCGTAAAAAAATTTCAATTTCAGCCAACGTGTAATTCCTCAGCTGCTCATCGCTGAGGTGTAAGTCTGCATATTAGAAAAGAAGTGGAGGATGGGAGGTATGTCATGAGAAATTTTGTAATTAAAAAGTAGAAGGAAATTTGGGAGTGAGTTACTGTTTTTGCAGTAAACTGAAACTGAATGTGATTTAGTTAGTGGAAGCTTTGTTTGAAGTTATGAATGGATGTGAATCTGAAATGGCACTAATAAATTAGTGACATTATACAACCTGCCATTTGAAGCACGGAATACATTGAACTTGACTTAAGTTTCATGAAATGTTAATAAAATTTATTTATGTATTTAAAGAAATACCTGGTATCTGTAGAATATTACGTTGTTTCTGTAGGACGTCCTCAGCTAAAATATGCCATACCGTATTCCACACGTGATCAGGTCTTGAAAGACTATCAGAAAGTAAAAGCATTGCAAATAGTACTCGTAGAAAGTGACCGCTTCCCCATAAACTTGCTTCAATAATCCCTTCAATGTACTCCTTATCGTCGTCTAACAACCCTAACGCATAGCAAGCTTCTTTAAAAGTAGCATAGACTACTCCATCCACAGTGCGAATGTTCTCAAAGGATGTAGGTCCTCTAACTTTATTCAGTAACACCCTCAAGTGATAGCTTTCACCGCAGCTAGGAGGAACGTGATGAATTCTTCCTACAGAAAAACCTTTCTTCCTTACGGACCATTCCTTATCTTTCTTATTCCAAACAAATTTGGTTGGAAACTCGACATAGGTCAATTGCCTAGCTCCTTCACATGACCTATTGCAATCCATCTATGCTACGAATTTTGACCGATCAAGTCCGGGTCTGCCAATAACATCTTCCAAAGTTTCTTCATCTTGGAAGACAATACTTTGCTCATTTGGAAGGTGGAAAGTCAACCTTTCGACCGCGGGATTCCTGTAATGAATCTCGAATCCAAATATCCTCCATACAGCCTCACAAGGTGAGATGTACCTGCAAATGGTGAAGCATAATTATAGGATAACTAATTTCACAAAAAACTTTACCTAAGTCTGAATATATTATAATTAAATACCATTGTTGAGATTAAAGATGCAGTCCCTAAATGGAACGAACTTCCTGTCATAATAATTCCCAAGTTCATTAATATATGCACACAACGTTGGTGACATGAAAGTTACAGTTTGAAAATAGTACAAACCTGCAATCATAATAATTCTTGATCTCATCAATATCTTTTTGTTTCAGTTGATCTCGTACATCATCAGTTCCTCGACACATTCTTACACCCGATCATGTCCTTTATTAATGTATTTGAACAAATACTTTATTGATCTTGATTGATTACACCACTCAACATTAATGTGTGCCTGATACTTAAGAAGTAATGCTGGGTTATAAGGGACTACAAATCGATTGTCCAGAATAATTCCATTCTTCTCAACCGTATGACCGTTGTCCCTCCTCCTCCTATATATAGGATAACCGTCTCCGTCAACTGTAGTTCTTTCGACAAAATTCTTTGGAAATAGCTTCAAACACCGCCCATCTCTCATACATGGTGACCTCAAATTGGAAGAACCGCAAGGACCATGTATCATTAAATCCTTAACAGCCTCATATAGTTCAGGGTTTTCTGAGTGATTAGGTATCTCAGCAGATATGATTGAGTCAACATCTTCCGGCGAGGGAAATTTATCATCCCGGTGCATAAACAACAACATGTGGGCATGAGGTAAACCACGCTTTTGAAACTCGATGGTATAAACCACTGCTAGGAAAATATACAAAAAAGTCAGATTTCAGTTTTTTTTGTCAGATTAATCACTAAAAAATTCAGGTAAGTCTTATAGGTCAGTTAGTGAAACACAGAATACATTATGAGTGAACAACTGAATAGCCATGTTTTCAAATAAATTTCAGCCTCAGCACAAAACAATGCATACCTGACTGAACACGGCCAAAAAATTTCTCCCTTTGTATATCTTTTAATAGCTAGTCTAGTTTGATTTTAAAAACACGGGAAAGAATGTCCGGCCTATCCTCAGCCTTAAGATCTTTTTTTCTCAAAAATCTTGTTATCTCCGGCCACTTCGGATTGCAGGTAAAGGTAATGAAAAGATCTGGATATCTGAACCACTTACATAGAGCCATAGCATCTAGATAATTCTGTAGCATATACCGTGCACCGCCAGTAAATGAAGAAGGCAGAATTATCCGCTTACCTCGCTCTTGGAGATTACTATCCCCTCTATGCGTTGGCTCAACCAAGTTTTTATAAAGCTCAGCTCGGAATTTTTTTTGGTTGAGCCTAATATATGAAAGCCTCTCTGCTTCAATCATTGTATAAGCATCCACCAAAAATTGTTGAAACAATTTTCTTGATAACATAATTGTCCCAGACTCTTCATCTCTATCTTGAATCCTAAAAGAGAAAAATTCCCTCATACTCACCCTCGGCCTTTTCCTTTGAGGCTGGTTACTCATGTCACTCACATCCTCATCCGACCTTATTCTCTTACGTGGAGAATCATTGTTGAAGCTACGAAATGGAATATCAATCCTGTAGCCATCCTCTCCGTAGGGAAATAACAGTGGATATTGAAGAGCGAGGTAGGAAGGATGTAGTTCACTGATACGTCTAAGCATTCCTGACTGGGTTTCAATAACAATATCTCTCTAATCAGCTGATGATCCAATATCACCAATAATAAGGGCTGCAACCTCTGAAGCAGTATGCATGTTATATCTTCTTGCATCCTTTTCCCTTCTTCCAATAAGTTTTATTCGTACCACTTCACAGTCATCAATTTTGAACCGATCTCTGGCCATCCTAAATACCTTGGTTAGAGGATTATGCTCATCAAGCATTTGTTTCAAAGCATCTACAATCTCAAAATATAAGGAATCAGTTGAGTTTTTCTCTCTCAAATTATGTGACCTGCAATTAACAACAAATAAGAAGAACTAATCTGTAAGAGCACATTAACATGAAGTCAGATGTTCGTGATTATAACACAGGTTCAAAATCCGTAAGGGAAAACGACCTGTGTGGAAATGAATGAAAATGAATCAAACCTTATAGAAGACAGCCTATTAGCAACTTCACTATCAGTGTCGTAAATATAGAGTTCTAAAAATTAGGAGGTGCTCCAGGAGTTGGTAGCAAACTTCCTATGTGGTGACAATTTTGACCGTGCAACCTAAACACAGGGAGGGGGGGCTCTTCTTTCATTGACCAAAGAGCCAAGTTTACCTCTGAGGGATGTAAAGGAAAATATCATGTTGTAAGCTCGAATGTTTTTAATAATTTTTTTACTCCGATCATCTTTTCTCTGAAGAAGTTCAATCAGTATCGATGGAGAATCCCTCAAGAGGGCAGTTGTACTTTTCCATGAATACAACACAATGAGAACTTAGGGTGAGATTTTTTACTGTAATACTCGACCTTTTCGTCAATCCAAAAGAGAGCACCACAATATTCACATTTCCATACCGGATCTCCAATATCATAATATCCTACAAATTAACAGACAATGAAGTACCAAGTTACATATGTAATCATGAATATGTTGAAACAGAAGTTTTATGCTCAAACTTTAAGCTTAGCTGAAATGATGTTATTCAAACTTGAATCATGACATTTATTTTCATTTTATTAACATATGTTCC
>JAULKK010203979.1:0-15885 GCA_032355705.1 Rubia peregrina | reverse complement strand
TAACTTTTTATTTGCCGTTATTATACGTAGGTAAAGATATTAACTGCCGAACACGTGTCTTGGATAACGTGCATAAAACACTTATGCCAATATTAGTGGGACGGAGGGAGTAGGTGTTACCGCTTAAAGATTATACTATGTACTAACAGAATAAAATAGTTTGTATTTAGATGTTTTTTCGATTTTTGTTGTTGATCATAACTCATAAAACTCCTATTTTCCAAGTCATATTTATATTTAATTTAATTATATTAATTATTATTTTAAAATCTTAAGTCTATACTTTAATGGAAGGGATCCGGTGAGACAAGAGATTTATGTATGATCAAAGAGTGAGCCAACGAACGAAGACAATATTCAAAATGTAACTTAATAGCTACAAAAAATATGGATCTTTTTCGGGTAAGGGACTCGGGTTATAACGTCTCCGACACGCTGCTTTATCCCGGCGCTGATGCCTCATCCCTATCGCCGGTCCGCCTCAGCCCACGCCAGTTCATCTCAGCCTACGTCGATCCCTCCATCTCTCCTGCCTCATCTCATTCTTTGTTTTTCGTTATTTGTTGTTCAGGTACAACTAATGTCCATATGCGATTTGCTTCTATTCAATAGTTATTCGTTTGTAGTAAAGGTGTTCGATCTTGTGTCTATATGAACTTTCAATTTATCCCTTCAGCCAAATTTCTTCCGTTTCATCCATTTTGTAAGGATCCTCTTTTTCTTTCAAAAAAAAGGAAGAATAAGGATCTTCTTCGGTGGATTCCTCTTCTTCCTGTTTAGTCCCCTTAATTTCGGAAGTTGTTTCTATTTCTACATCCCTTTCTTCTTCACTTTCCACCCCATCTTCTGCTTGTGAGGTTTCTTTCAGTTTCTTAGTAAGAATGGGGAGCTTGCATAATTATTTGGAGTACGAAAAGTTGGGTGCAAAAATTAATGCTTTTTGTGTAATGGAACGTATTCTTCCTGAAGACGAAGCACAAGGTCACTCGCTAGGTGAATCCAAATCTTTCGTGTCTGTATGTCTTTCGCATGTTTCTGCGAAAACTAATGGTGATTTAAAGTCTCGATGAAAATAATAATAATGAAGTAATCTTAGTTTGTTGTTGTTTCTACAACTCTTAAGCCTCCGTACTTAGAATATGTGCATTTAGATAGTTTGGTTCTAATTCCAATATTCTAACAGTGATATGTTGTCGCTGTTTGGTGCAGTTTTGGAAGGGCCGAGAGATATCACACCTACTTTGTTGAAGTCTACGACGGGTTTGGAAGGTAATTTATTGAAAGCCTTGTATATGTAGCAGTGAAAATTTGTTACGATTAAGGTATCTTGTTTTTGTTTTCTGTGTGTTTACTGTGCTATCTTGGTGGTGTTAATGTTTTTCTTGATGGGCAGATTGTATGGTTCTTGAATTTTAATGTTTAGATGGTGATTTCATATCTCTGTATCTGTATGGTTATCAGTATAAGATTGGATCTTGATGTGTTTTTTGGGTGCCCTTTGGGGTGTTGTTTTGATTGCGAGATGGGTTTTGGCAGTGTTACAAAGTTCAGTTTAGTACCGATCAACATATATTTGTAACTGCAATTGAATGTTCTCTGGAGCCAAGCACTTTCTCAAGTTGCTTATTGGTAGGCGATATATGAGATAGTTTGATGGTTTCATCCGCATTTTATGCAAGACTACATATAGTCCTTAAATTTATTCTTGACTATACATAGCTTCTACATTAAATTAGTAAGCAAAAAAAAAAAAGCTAAACTACTGAATGACCCTTATCATGTCTCCACAACCACAAGCTGTGTTACTTCCATTAGTTAAGCATATTGGATCCACCAACACATTCAAATGAAAAGGGTCATCCAAGATTAGTGTAAATATTTTTAAAACATAAATTTGGGATAAGTAGTAAGTTTGATGTGATAATTTATACCAGAAAATTATTATTGCGCCTAATTTATTTCCTTTGTAACAGGGGATGAGAGGTTACTTGATTGTCGAAACCGAGATGTTGCAGGAGGTGCATAAGCACCTGGTGGCAGAGGACTACCTCTTCGCTCTACCTTTAGCATACATGTAAAATGAAGGAAAACAAAGATAGCAATCTAAATTATGCAAAACCAATTCTATGATTTACATTTAATGGGTATCAGTTTTTTCCCTAGGCTTATTTGAGTTTGGCTAGGAGTAATATGATATCAATATTGAAACAATAAACAATAGCAAGGACTCGTAACCAGTAACAAGTGATGGGTTTTGGTTTTTGGTTGATGTGTTGTGAGAATTCATATTTTATGTTCTTGAATTTTTATGTAGTTTGAGATGAAATTTGAGGAGAATTTAGTTAGTGCTATATGGGTTCTTGTTGATGGATAATTATTATTTTTAATATGTGATATGTGAATTCAGTGCTGTGATGTTTCTATTTTATGGCAGTTTTGTATTTGATTTTGCTGATATGATGTATGATTGTGCATGTATTTAGTCTTTGTACAAGATTAGGTTTGGAAGCCTGATTGTGCATATATGATTGACTTAGGTAAATACAAAGGATTTACTGAGAGCGGTATCGAATATGATGAGTTGAAGATGGATGTACTGTGAATTAGTCAGTCTAGTACTAGGTTGTAGGACAGAAATGTATGTACTTTGTATTCTTGTTGGTGATAATTCTAACCCAGTTTCCTACCGGAAAATGATGCCAAATAGAAGAACTTTGTATGAATGTGTATGTTGTGAAATTTCTTAGCCGAATGAAGTTGAGTTTTGAACAATAAATGGGATGCATTAAGAGGGATTCAAAATGGATCTAAGACCGTTTTCTAGAATACTGCAATATAATTTGTATGTCTCTTCTTAAATGTATGAACTTTCTTAAGTTAATCCGATTAAATTCCTGCATTTCAGGGATTAATTATGCGAGCATGCTCAGTGCTAATTCTCTCCTATTATAACTGCAATATAGCTTTTTTGACATATTGTGAACTTAAGATGTTCAACTTGGTACTATAATAAGATTGAAGTTTTTGTTCTTTACTGTTAAGTGCATTCATGTGTCTGAATTTTCTCGGTAAAATGGATTCCAGTTTCTTATTTTTCATTAAAAAAATGTGACCAGAATACAAATAAGTTGTACCTTTTATAGTGATGGTGTGCTTTCATAATTTGGTGTGCTTTCATGTACTTACAATTCACTCTAGGGGTTAAAATACATGTCTGATATAATCATGGCATTAGTATGTGATATGGTCTCTATCTGTATGGTTTTAAGTATGTTAATGTATCAGATTTCCTATCAATATGATTATCTTTGTAATTTATTTTGTAGATCCAGTGTGTAGTGAAAATTCTGGTTGCTCCAATACAAGTACATGGATTAGTCCTGTAGCCTAGCCATTAATAACGCCCGAAGGTTCAAGAGAGTGGTTTCCATGCTGTCCGAATAAGTTGAAACAAACTTTAGGGATGAAATTAGAGTCATTTGAAGAAGGATTTCAGTTCTACGGACACAATGCTTTGGCTTGTGGTTTCAATACAAGATTCTCGACAACAAGAAGGAACAAGAAGGGGGAAGAGTTATGAAACATTGTGTGTGCAACAAAGATGGATTCAAAGTGACACATCTGTTAAGTAATGAGAATCAATCCAAATGTAAGAAGTTGGAAGCAACTAAGCCTTGAAGAAGAAGACGCTTGGTGACTCGAGTGGGATGCAAAGCTCAGTTAGTTATTGAACTACAAAATGAAGTTGATTATTTAGTTATAAGCTTTCATGAAGGACCCAACCACCATCTTAACACTCCAAGCACCAGAAAATTTGAAAAGCAAAGCCGAAACTTGACAATTTTGCACAAGAAGAAGATAGTGGACAATTCAAGTTTAAACATTGGCCCGACAACTACTTTTAGAGTTATTAAGGAGCATGTTGGTGGATATAATAATATAGGTGCTTCGAAGCAGGATTTCAAGAACTTTCAATGGGATTTGAAAGCATACATTGAAGGTTCAGATGCTCAGATGTTTGTTGACAACTTCAAAATGAAAAAGTTGATGTGGAATGTCTTATTCTTTGAGTTTGAGATGGATGAAGATTCATGTTTGACTAAGGCTTTTTGGGAGGATCCGATGTGTAGAATTTGTTTTTGCTATCTTTGGTGATATGATATCTTTTGATACCACTTACAATACCAATGATACAACATGATTTTCGGACCGTTTACTGGAGTAGACCATCACGAGAAATGCATCACATTTGGGGCAGCGTTTATTGCTAAAGAAGACATTGGCTATTTCGAGTGGATATTCAAAACTTTCATAAAGGCTATGGGAGGTCTTGAGCCTACTTTCTTGATAACGGATCATGATCCAGCTATGAAAGTTGCAATAAGTAACGTGTTTGAGAAAACGGAGCACAAATTTTGTATGTGGCATATTATGAAGAAGATGCCAGACAATGTATTTTTTGAACATTTATTTTTATAGTCATATTACTTTTTCTAACATGTTGTTTTTTAAAATATTTTAAATTTAAGATCACTCCTACTTCATTTTAAAGGTTTTTGAAATTCCTACTACTAATTTGTATAAGTACTTTAATTCATGTTTGTGTAGGTGAATCGAGTGATTTTGAAAGAGGCTGATTTTTTGGCAAAGATAAATGCTTGTGTGTGGAACTTGGGAAGGAGCCAGAGGAATTTGAGAAAGAATGGCATGCAGTGCTTGAGGAAGATGGATTGCTAAGTCATGATTGGCTTTGCTACATGTTCGAGAACAGGCGTACGTGGATTCCTGTATATTTCAGAGATTTGTTTTTAGGAGGCATAATGAGAACAACGTCAAGGTCAGAAAGTGAGAATAATTTTTTCACCTGCTTTACTAATCTGCAGGTGACTCTCGTTGAATTTTATATGTGATATGAGACGGCGATAGATTCTCAAAGACATACATAAGGTCAGAATGATAGTTATTCAAGAAACAAATCTGTAGAATGCAAGACATCTCTAACACAGTGTTTTATGAGTTTCAAGCAGAAGTTTATGCAGCTTGTTTTGATTGTAATGTTGAAGAGCTTAGGGTTGAAAATGAATTGGAGATTGCCAAAATCAAAGAAGTCAACCGTACAAAGGTTTTTGAAGTGGTCTTTGGCAGGACCAATCTGGAGACAAAGTTTTCTTGTAAGATGTTTGAGAGGATGGGTCTACCTTGTAGACACATGTTTTGGTTATGGAAAAGGAAAGAATGTTGATCCAATTCTTTACAAGTATTTGCTCAAGAAATGGACTAAAATGGCAATGAAAACAACAGTGTTTGGCTTAGAAGACAGTATTTTGGAGGAATGTATCCCTTCAATGGATAGGAAGAATGTTTTAAATGAGTTATGTTCGGAGATCTTTAGTTGTGTGAGCTTGGTAGAATATAGTGAAGAAGATATTGTTTCTCTTATGGAAAGCTTCCGAGACGTGAGGTTGCATATGGAATAAAAAATATCTATGAAAAAAATTCAAACCAAAATGCAACACATAGAGCTTCTACTTGGATCAAAAGCCCCAAGTGAAATTCATGTCAACCCTCCAAAAGTTTCAAAAAATAAGGGCAGCGGAAGTGGTAGAAAACGATTGAAAGGGGAGAATGAAATCTGTTTGATATTACAATTGAGTTGTATGTTTATATTGTGTTCTTATATTGTTTTTTGGTGGGGTTGTATATTTAGTGGCTTGATAAATTTGATGTAGGTTCAAGAGCAATTTGAAGAGCAAAGCAATATCAATGATCAATGAAAGAACAAGGTATATGGGTACTGATTGACCCAGTATGTATATGGGTACTGATTGGTGTTTCTTAATCTTCAAATTGAAAATTTTATTATGGAAAAAATATTCAGGAAGGATTGGTGTGTTCTATAGCTTCTCCTACTGTTGTGTCATACTTTCTTTTCTGTATAGTATACTCTTTCTTTTGGTGGGGTTGTAAACTGTGTAAAAATATTCATCTTCTGAGGACTTCCTTTCTGATGCACAAGTTCACAGGGCTTACACAATTTTTCGAGATACACAAGTTTCAGTTCATAATTATCTTATCTATATTTTTCTTTTACTGTGCAAAATGTGTGGACTGAGTGAAAGTTTAAACTCTCGTAGTGTATGCGTGTAGGTTAACCACTATCTTATGATAGTACATTGCCTCTCATGATAGATATAGGCTATGGTAATTTCCTTCTTCTAACTGATGCAATTCTGTGTAGTGTGTTGCTACATTTAAGTTCTCGAGGTTACTTATGTTCCTGTTTTATTTTTGGCTTCTGCTAACCACTGTTAGATGATAGTGCACGTGTCTTTATAAGTGTATGTTGATTGCTTATGAAAAATGATAGTCTTCCACTAACTTTAGTTTTCTTTGTTAGGTTCATTTTGTTGCTACCAAGGTTAGCCTTTCTAGGAATTCAGCAAGTCTGGCTCAGTTGTGAAACTAGTTGTATATTTACAGGTGTGTCATGGTGTGTCAATGACAAAGCACCTAGGCTGAAGAGGAGAACAGTGAAAGGAGATCCTTTAAACAAATAGTAAAATGTACATGAACTATACCATAATTTATGCGAATAGGTGCTTCAACTTTTAAAAGTAGGTGCTTCTAAGTTGTGTTGAATGTGCTTTAACATCTATTTGTTTGGGCTTTGAGTGTATAACAAAGGTGTTTAGAATTCCTTTTTTATTTTTTGGGCTTTTTTGACAGAAGGTGCTTCTATTAATGTTTGTAGGTGCTTTAATTTAAGGGTGTGGGTGCTTCTCAATTGTATCTTTTGGTGCTTCAATAATTTTGGCAAGTTTGTTTAATTTTTTCAATTTTGTTGAGCGTAGATGCTTCTATTAATATTTGTAGGTGCTTTAAATTAATGGTGTCGGTGCTTGAAAATAGTATTTTCGGTGCTTTAAAATTTCCGTGCAAATTTGTTTAAATATTTCAAGCATAAAGTGTAGGTGCGTTAAGTTATGTCTGTAGGTGCTTTAAGTTAAAGGTGTAGGTTCTTGAATATGATACTTTTGGTGTTTTAAATTTTTTATTGGTTGGCCTTGTTGACGGAAGGTACTTCTATTAATGTTTGTAGGTGTTTTAAGTTAAGTGTGTGGGTGCTTGTCAATTGTATTTTTGGTGCTTCAATACTTTTGGTAAGTTTGTTTAATTTTTTAAAATTTTATTGAGCATAGGTGCTTCTATTAATATTTTTAGGCTCTTTAACTTAATGGTGTCGGTGCTTGAAAATAATATTTTTGTTGCTTTAAGAATTTTGTGCAAATTTGTTTAAATTTTATTAAGCATGAAGTGTAGGTGCTTCAAGTTATGTCTGTAGGTGTTTTAAGTTAAAGGTGTAGGTGCTTGAAAATGATACTTTTGGTGTTTTGAAATTTTTATTGGCTAGGCCTCTTTAATGGAAGGTGCTTTTATTAATGTTTGTTGGTGTTTTAAGTTAAAGATGTAGGTGCTTCTCAATTCGATGCTTCAATAATTTTTGCAAGTTTATTTTTTTTATATAAATTTTATTTAGCGTAGGCTCTTCTATTAATGTTTGTAGGTACTTTAAGTTAATGGTGTTGATGCTTGAAAATAATATTTTCGTTGCTTTAAGAATTTCATGCAAATTTGTTTAAATTTTATTAAGCATAAAGTGTAGGTGCTTCAAGTTATGTCTGTCTGTCGGTGCTTTAAGTTAAAGGTGTAGGTGCTTGAAAATTATACTTTTGGTGCTTTGGAATTTTTATTGGTTGGGCCTTTTTGACGGAAGGTACTTCTATTAATGTTTGTAGGTGCTTTAAGTTAAAGATGTGAGAGCTTATCAATTGTATTTTGGTAATTCAATAATTTTGGCAAGTTTTTTTTTAAAAACTTTTTTGAACGTAGGTGCTTCTATTAATGTTTGTATGTGCTTTAAGTTAATGGTGTCGGTGCTTGAAAAATGGTATTTTCGGTGCTTTAAGAATATCGTGTAATTTTTCAAAATTTTATTAAGCATAAAGTGTAGGTGCTTCAAGTTATCGTGCATCTTTTCTTGAACTTTGACTCCTCAAGGAATTGCATCAGGAAATGATATTAGTACAATAGGGAAGAACAAAAGTATCCAACAAAGGTAAAAATAAATGAAGAAAAGGCACTACAAAATTCTAGTTAAAGAAGATGAAAGAAAAATAAGTTCAAATCCTCCCTCTAGAAGGTTGCAAAATAAGGAGGATGATCATATGACAATTTAACTTTTTACACAGCTTCAACAAGCCATCAACAATCAACAGTACCCAACAATTTTTACCTTTTCTACATCATTCACATCAAAATTAAGATGATCATCAACACTATTATTATGTCCTAAATTAGTGAGAGTAGGCGAGACCAGATCATAGCATTCTAACTATCTACTCCAGCTGAAGGTTCACCATCTCCCCCCCTCGATGTAGGCCAAAAATTTACATCAGAGTCGGAAACACTAATCAACAACTTTTTTTCAAAAAAAATACACAAAGTTGGAAACACAAATCAACAACTTTATGCAAAATAATGCCAAGTCAAAACACAAATCAACAACCTTTATGCAAAAATAATGCACAATGTAACAAACATTATGCATCCTAACACATACTGTTCAATAACACATCATATAGCAACCTAACGAATTCAAGCATCAATAATTAAGACCAGTGGGGTACTATGCATCCTAGCAACAATTGATGAGAAACAAAAAAATTGATATGGCTAGACAAGATCTACAACCCAATTAGAAGAATTAGTGAGATATAATCTTGACTTGGCAAGCAGGCAAGAACAATAAAGAACTTTGAGCAATGGTAAATTCTAATACAGTAAGAAAGCAAGCATAACAAAACCAAAAACAACAAGAAGCTATAAAAAGGCGATCATAATCGAATTAAAACTCTAGCCATCCTAACATGTACGATTCATGGTAACTACATGGTAACAATGACAATAACAATCTATAAAGGACTAAACCTTGCATTGAATTTGTGATAGGAGAATGTAAAGCCAGATGAAGCAAGAGATAATCAAAGGTCAGGACATATCTTCCAGCAATAACAAAAATAATAGAAATAAAAGGCGATCAAAATTGAATTAAAACTCTAGCCATCCTAACATGTATGATTCATGGTAACTATAAGGTAAAATAACAACACCAAGCTATAAAGGACTAAACCTTGCATTGAATTCGTGATCCAAGAATACAAAGCCAGATGAAGCAAGTGATAATCAAAGGTTTTATAAGATTCTTTACTAGCATGGGTGGTCTTCAACAGGTAGATGAAGAGGAAGAGATAAATGGAGATGAAGAGATAGGTAGGTGAGGCTGGAGCAAAGAAAGAGAGAAATGACGTTGGGAAAAAGAGAAATGGAGATGAAGAGAAAGACAAGCGAGGCTGACCAAATATCAACTTTATTTCTGGGAGGGAGGGATTTGTATCAACTTTATTTGGTCACCTCACTTCAGAACTCGGAAGCCAAAGGAAAAAAAGACATTTTCAGCCATGTGACATGTACATGTTCATAATTGCTACTCTAACTATGTTATTGGTAGAATAGTATATTTTTCCTGATTCTTGTTTGATATCAATATCAACATCAACAAAGGATTCCAATGTACAAGAATATCAAGCCATGCACCAGCAAATTAAGCTATAAAGCTTATAACTTTACACCCCAAACCCCTAATTCTACTAGTAATAACACAACCTTAAAGGAACAAGGGTATACAAACAATCAATTCTAGACATTTGACAACAACAATAGCTGAAACTCGAGAGATACATGTAAACCAAAAACAACCCATACAAAACCAAACATAAAACACCGAGAAATTAGCTGGAATTAAACAGGCTCGGTACATGACATATAGAAATCAAAATTCCGCTTAAAAACAGTGCCAAAAGTAGGAATTAGCTCATACCGAGGTTAGAAAAGGATCAGAGTGGGCCGAAATGGAAGAGGAATTCAAGTGTTGCTGATGCTAGCGGAGAAAATGGCAAATGGGGTGTCACGACTTAGGGTATGGGAATGGGAGAAACGAGAAAAAAGGGTAGAGAGAAAATAAGAAAGAAGAGTATCTTCTAACAAGTTTTCAGGACATATCTTTCAGCAAAAAAAAATGTAGACTCATCATTTTAGAGATAAATACCTTCCAGAGTGGCTGGATATCCAATTTTTACGTACGGGTTGTGCGGGTTGAGTGTCTTATAGGTAGACCACTGTAGAAGAGAGAAGACGTCATTTAAATCTACCACACATTTATAATAAAGCAAGAACATTATAAAAATAAAAATAATTCACCTTAAGATATCCTTCTGCTCTTGTGAGGGGATTCCTGTTTGATTCTCCTCTGTTGCATGAACATTTGGCAGATTACTAGCCTCGTTCATCTGAATATTTAGTCTAGGCGATTTACGAAGAGGAGGCTGGCATTTTCTCAGCCTTTTCTTTGTTGACAACTTCAGACAATTCAATGTTAGGCTGCTCCTTATGTTTTCTCTTAGTTTTCTCCTTCTCCTTACTACAACTTCATCCAATATAGTGGTGGGCTGCTCATGTTGACATTAGTGAGATTTCGGAATATCTGGGGACAAGCTGAAACTAGGAACATCAGGATCTGGAACCAATTCAGTAGTAGGCTTCTTAAAAAAAACCCCGATATCTAAAAATGCATTCCAAAATACGGAATTGTTGAAAACATTATCATCTTCTAACATCGGTATCTCTTCAGCAATACCTTGATCTTCTTGAGTACTTGCCTTTTCAGCCCTCTTTTCTTCAAATGTTGTAGTTATTCACACTGAAAGCTTGTTCAAATTTGTAATAGCTTTGTTGTTTGGGAACATAGCTTTAACATCTTCCAGCCATTCAAAAAACGAGCTGAAAACCTTGGACAACTCGATTGCAGCTTCAGTAACTTCAAGAATTCATACCTAAAACAAACAAAATTTAAAAGCATGTTAAAATTAATCACAATGTTCTGTTAGAGATAAAAGATGTTGACTTAAGAAACAATTCATGATAAAAGTAGCAGCACGTTTAACTGCAACTATGCGAGAGCGCAATAAGCTAATTTACTAGCTTATGTTCATGTGCTAGCATAACATAACATACATTCTGTCTAATTTTTTGATTGGCAATCAGATTCATATGCAGCCATAAGAATATAATAAACTGTATCTACAGCATGAAATTTTTCCCAAAATGAAAATTAGCAATTCAACCTTTCAGAGACTTTTATCTACAGAATTAGTGCTTAGAGCAGGAGTGCGGAATTACAAAAAAAATTACAGAAAAAGGAAAAACAATTATTCTTAATTAGTTTGCCTAGACTGAAAAATGCAATGACATGTACAAACAGTTATATAGGGTTGTCCCTTACTCAGACTCAGAACAACAACAAACACATCACAACAATCAGAAAGACTATGTAATCAGGTTCATATAAAACACATTACACATATATTTGCAAACTCGCTTGTATAATTCAAAATAGAAAAGTAGAACAATCTTGAAAAAAATCAAGTTGTTTTACCTTTTTTTGACTCTAAAGGCTTTTTTTTCATTAAATCATTCCATGTCAATCACTAATCATGGCCTCACTTGTCCTTCATCATAATCACGAGCCAATCTTTTCTAATAGTTGTGCCTCTCATGAATATCCTTCTTTTCCCAGCAGTATAGCAAGGGGAATCTCCTCTTACTGGACGTCCCATAATAGCATGTGATCAAGATACAATATCTAGGAAAAAATAGAAGTCTAATTAAAAATGCATAAGTTTAATAGTATACGTAATAAATACATGACCAAAACTTACCACTAAACCTAGAAATGCCATTTGAGTTCCGCCACTCTCTACTACAATCATTCAAACATTCAAGAGCATACTGACACCAATTGAAATGGAGAATTGAATCAACATCAGATAGACATTTCAGAATCATCAAATTTGGAGTTTCTTTCTGATTACTTTTTAGCAGTGTGGAGACCATCATAATGCCAAAGTTCCGCTTGAAATCATCTCCTCTGGTTTTCTGCTGCCTTAGTCTAACTCCAATGTCCGTTATGCTGACTTGATTTATTCCCTTTCCAAATTATAGGCCCCATGCATTTGCCAAATTTTCAAAGTCAAAATCTACAGCCACTCTCCCAACTTCAGTCACTTTATATCCAGTTTCCCAAAATTAGATAAAAGTCTTCTACTCCAACTTCCTAACGTTCTTTATCCACTTCCAAATAGCTCTGAAGGCAGTTGTAATGATTCAGCAGCCACCTATATAGATCAGATGGATACTCATCCGTCTTCAACTCCAACAACCACTGAAACCCAATAGATTCGATGTCCCTTCTCTGCTCTAATGTTAGTCCCTCAGCAATGAAGTTGTACAATTGAGTTGGAGACATTCTTAAAAATTGTTTTCGAGCAATATCTTGTGCCATACCAAAACCAGCAGGAACAACTATTAAAATCATAAAAGAATAATTAAGTTAATATAAAAAATGCTATAATAACTATAAAATGTAACTAACTCATTTAATGGAAAATTATTACCAATTGATGGACCAACACTCTCACCTTGTTCTGCGACCATCAATACAAGATTTTCCCCTTTAGATGACATCTTGAACCTATTTAAAGAAACAAAATGTATGTAGTTACTACCAACATACTAAAATTTATATTTCTGGCAAAATGATTTTTTTTCTTCATGCATACTGAATATAAATTATGGCGTTGCAACATACAGAAGCTTCTCAGCTGTAGAGTGACTAAACTTCCAAGCTTCAATAAAATAGGTGACATCAACAAAAACTAAACATTCATATCTCTAGTGCAGGCAACTACGTTTAACCAAGGCAAGCAACAATCCACGCATAAAGAATTCTACACATGATTAGAATGTGATGGTCTAATTGTGTTTCCTTATTTTAAGAAAGTGATTTTAATTACAGTTCCATTGCATGTTCTTGACTACTAGTCAAATCCACGCTAAAAATCAGCAACAAAAACAACAGGAACATTAACAGAGATTACAATGGATAAGACATACTTCTCATTCACTGATGTATTCAAATAACAACCCGAATAGATGAATAAACCCTCGGGCACATTTCTGAGGTTCGATAAAAAAAAGAAGCTTACAACAATGACAAAATCGACATTCAATGAGCAAATTAATATGAAACTGACAAATAATTGAAAATTTAAGTGAGCTAAACCTTTAAAATCTAGAAAATTGAAGGAGCGAAATGGCTGAGCCGTAGAGGAGGGCGGAGAAGCAGGTGTTACAGCCGTTAGAAAGGCGGTCAGCGGCGAGAAATATTGGGAGAGGTAAGTGGCGGAGTAGGGAGAAAAAAAATTAGAGATCAGCCACGAAGAAGGGGAAAAAGGGAAAAGTAGAATGGAGAACAACGAAGTAGCTCACCGTCGTTGGCCTGCGAAGGAGGGCGGAGCAAAAAGAATGACGGCGAAGGAGCTGATCGTCGTTGGCCGGCTGAGGATGGTGGAGAATGGCGAATGTCAACGACGAAATTTTGAAAATACGGTATATTTAGAAATTCCCAATTTTTTATTTTGAAAAACCTAATTTTAGTTTATTAAATGTAGGCTCTTGGATCTTCTTATTTGAATGGGTAGGATTTTGTCTCACATAAGATGGGTTATCTTACTTGATCCATATATATATATATATATAGATGAACGGTAAATGGAAATTGAAGACCATGAAGTGATGTTTTCAAGTGTGGAGTTCTTTTCCTTTTAGCTTTGGGTGGAAAGTTGGCAAAGAAAGCAAACAAAAAAGATTAAAAGTATTTTTTCCGATTCTAAACACTTCATGTGATATATCAAGTATTTGGTCATTCTAAACACTGCATGTGATTCTTCCATACTGTTGATAGACCTTTTTTAGGAGTCGGGGAAGTATAGGTTAGTGGTAGTTTCGACTTTTGTATTTATATAATGTTCAATATAAAGAATGTTTGAAATAAATTAGAAAATTTATGGTGGGTAGTCGTTGAACCATCAACATATTCATGAAAGACTATATTACGTCCTGTATTTTACTAACCATGCCCTGTATTTGTATGATTATAATATGATTTGTATTTTGAATTAAATTCAAATTCAAATTTAAATAAAATAAATAAATAATATTAACTTTTGGAATTATTTCTGGTGAAATTTCAGAAATATTTCCAATGGTGGCCTCGTAAAAATAAGATCAATTTCCATTGAAAACCCAGCTGACTTCACAGGAGAAGTTCGATGGAATCCGGTCAAAATGGCGTTAAGTTTCCCGTCCACCCTCATGATGTTTCCGGCGTGCCCAATATTGACTTTGCTTCCATGGGATTGAGAGAGATCCGTCGTGTTGCTGGTGGGTTGGAGAGGTACACGCTGTTGGACAAAGAGTTCGGCGTAGGAAATGGGATCTATGGTGTCAGAACGAACTAGAATCCTTGGCATGGGATTCCATGGCAATGAGAACGAGCAGAGATAGAGGCGAGGCGAGCTGGACAGAGAGAGGGCGAGTTGGGACGAACGAAAATAGATGACTGGCGAAGCAAGTTGAGGTAACTGGGGAATGACGAGTGGCGGATCTGGAGGGAGAGTGACGGAGTTGGAGTTGGGAGGTTTTCGTTGGCGGTGGAAGAGCTGGTTCTCGTCGGCGAATCTCGCCGATGGATCTTGTTGGTGGTTCTGGACGCCGATCCTCAACACTGGTTCTTATCTGAGCCATTGTATATTGTGGTTCTCATTCCACTCAGTCTGGTGCTGGAGAGAACCTCACACGAGAGAACCATCATCATTTTTCTAAGAAAATAATAATTGATAAATTAAACTTTTAGATTAAATTAATTTATAATAATTAATAATTATGAAATGAGAAAGTGTCCTGTTAGAAATAAATAAATTCATATTCCTGGTTTTCAAAGAAATAAAAAGATAATAGAATTACGCCCATGAATTTTTTTAAAGCGATAGTACAAGGTTTAGAGTAAATTTAGACGATGATTTAGAAATATACAAGGCATCATTTGGAAGAACTTGTGGGAGTTTATGTGGAATAAAATTAGTGTTTTATTACCCTTGGTAAGTATAAGTTCAACTTCGGATGTCAAAGTTTTATTTTAGGGCCGATTGTAATCCGGTTCGCGAATGTCGGTGTCCATTTATAATACTGCACTTAGGTCCCCAACAGAGTGGGGGTACTTTCAATGTAATACTGGAGATACACTTAACCGATTCACCAATTTACGACCACAATGTTCCTATTTGGCCATGGACGGATATAACGTGGTAATCGCCTGTCATTTTTGTTAATATTCCATAAATACTCTTACAAAAAACGTTATGAGAAGGTTTCATTTCCACCACATAAAATCACATGAAAATTTAAATTCTTGATTTTTGAAGCAATAAAAAGAAAATAGATATACATCCATAATTTTTTTATAGCGATAGTACAAGGCATAAAGTTAATTATAGAAGATTACTTAGAAGTATACAAAGCGTCATTCATAAGAACTTGTGGAAGTTTATGTGGAATAAAATCAGTTTATTTATTACCCTCGATAAGTATAAGTTCAACTTCGGATGTCTGGGAGGTCGTCGCCGTACCTCTCAAAGATACAATTTATAAGCCCAAAGTGCTTATTAAATACAACTAAGTAGATAGTATGGCAAGTCGGGGTTGTTCACAGAGAAGAGGGGTATTTCCAAGCATTTAAACATACAAGAGTGAATATAAGCGTATATATATACATAGATATAAAGGCAAGTAAAAGGGGGGGTTTTGGTTGGTTGGTTTCCTAAATTATGAAAGTAAAAACAACAAAACTAGCAAAGTCAAGTAACTATGCTA
>JAULKK010203767.1:0-15890 GCA_032355705.1 Rubia peregrina | reverse complement strand
CTGTCAACAGTTCTGGATATCTTCGCTCATTTGCAAAAAAATTGGACCATTCCCAAGGGTAAAATGCACCTTTAGATCATCCCACCGTTTCTTCACTGTGGCATAGTAGCTGGTAGAAGAACGTAATGGTGGATCTAAAGTCTGCAAAAGCCAACACACTATGGTAGCATTAATTCCAGGCCATTCAACCACATCATGATGATTTTCTAGAGGTTTAGTAATGGTTCCATCAATGAAACCATTATTCTTCCTGGCAAGCATAGCGCCGTAAATAGCATTAGACCATTCTAGGTAATTCTCCTCTCCTTTAAGTATGACGGGATAGATTGACAAATTCAGGTCGTCGGTAGTACTGAGAAGTAAGGGCCATGCATAGAACGACCCGTAGGAACTTATCCCCCAGTGCCAGTATACAGTTGCAACTGTTTGAACAAAGCTTCAATTACATCGATGTCATTGAGGTTCTGTAGTTTATTAGTCTCGGCTTTAGTAATGATGCTGGCTACCTCAGTGGCATCGGAACTAGAACCAGGAGCAGACATGGTTGCAGATCAGCGGTGGGCACGGCAGCGGCGGCGCATGGAGGACACGACGGCGATGAAAAATTGGGACGATAGGGCGTGGCTTACACGCGCAGGCGAGTAGTGATCGACGATCACGGTGGCAGCAAATCAGCGATGACAGATAGGCAGCGGTGGTGATCGATAGTAGAAGTACGGCAACGGTGGATCGGGATAGCAGTGCGTGGAACGATGTGCGACTGAGCTAATCGGAAGACATCACTAGCAGATCGACGACAACAATGGCTAGAGAGCAGCGGACAATGATCTGGGGACGAACGGCGAGCGACGGACGACGGAGCTAACGGTGCGTACGACGATCGTGGTCGGCGGGGGCTCGGAAAATTTGCAGTGGAAAATTCTTAGGTTTACAGGATTTTAGCCTCTGATACCATGAAGAATTTACAGGGTAATAATTGTGTGTTTGTATTCATGCTCTGGGGTACATTATATAACAGTACAAAAAACCTATACTCAACTAAAAAATGAATTCTAAACTAATTACAATTACAAGTAATTAATATTAAAATAATATTACTACTTCCTTAATACTTATATTGAGATATTTCCATGACTTTATGTTATGTAATAAAATACCGGCCCTTACATAAACATAAAAATTAAGTTTAGCTTAGAAATGAGAATGGTTAGAGACTCTAAAGTACATTCAAGTTATTTAAATTATAATTATATGTTAATTTTAATCTTTGAATACTTATTTTGCTTCCAAGGAGCCTAGTGAAATCACATATTTTTGTAGGGGTTTGTAAAGAGTTGTGTGGCTTATGCATTTGAACAATAACGTAAACTGCATAGTAGTGCAGTTTTCATATACTGTCTTAAATTATTTATTTATTTTTATCTTACTTTCACTTACAACTTTGATGTTTTCCTATCTATATATAGCCTTTCTGAGATTTATATCTGACATGGTTGTTTTCATTTAGAAGCATGACATTTCCATACCTTTTACTCCAAGCCATTTTCTTTCTCCATAAAATTGTTTGTTCCTTATGTATTATGATTTTTAAATAATTTATGATAGTTATCCTGCAAGGTATAGATCATAGACATTATTCGCTAACGTGTTTTAACGTTTTGTTGATTTCTCCATTATGTTTTCTTCCCATTTTTCATACTAATTCGGGAAGCATTATATGTTCTCTTGCTATGATCTCTTGCATGAACATTTGAATAGCTTTTGTATGATTGTGCTACAACAGATGATGCATGACAGTGATTAGTATACTAGGATGATGAATAATATTGTGGTGATTTTAGATTTGGAAGAAGAAGCAGCAGCAGCTAGGTGGAGATAAAGAAGATGAACTATAATCATTGTCGCTCTTTGATATTCCTGGAAGCATATAAAAACGATTATCATACAAGCAAAGACGATAAGCTAGCCGATGAGATGGTAATTTGCTATTATCTCAACACATTTGATGCCTATTTTTATCATGTTTAGTTGGTGGTTAGCGAGATGTTATGTGTTTTACTAAATAGGGGTTAGAATCACGTTGTGTGGTTATTCATCCTAATTTTCCTATTTTGTAAGCACCTAACTTCTAGTGTGTTTTGCCTCTATTATTTGGTCATATTCTGGATGCTTTATGTGCTTATTGAAAACCATCATTGGAGAAGGTCATTCACAAGAGTGGTTTGGTCATCCACGAGGATGGTAGTAGATTGAAGACCACTTATTGATGTGGTAGAAGGTTGATTTGGTTGGAAGAGAAAAAGAGGAGAAATGAGCAAGTTTTGAAGCAAGAATGGTAACAAAGTCAAATGGCACAGGCCGTACCCTTCAGGCGGAGCATAAATTTCAAGAATACATCCAGAAAATGGACCATGTAAAGATACACGGCATGTGTGCTTCAGAAGGAAAAAAGCTCAAGAAATGGTCCCGGGGAATGGACCGTGTAAATCAACACGATCCATGTACTTTAGAACTGATATTGAAGGCAGAACACAAGGCCAATAAATAGACCATGTATATCTATATGGTTCGAGTCATTGGGTTGACTGGAGTTTGAGAAAGATGACTTCCTCTCTCTCTCTTCCTACCTATTAAAGCACCCCTTTGTCCATTAGACAATGGGGGGACGGACTTCCAGATTTTCACTTGTACTTTTTCATTCTCTCTTCATTTATTTCATCATGTTTAATTAGCTTCTTTAATTCAATTCTTTTTGTTGATTATTGTTGATTATTATAGATTAACACTTGGGAGCATTTGCTAAACATGTTTAGTTAAGAATTTTTGAGATTTCAAAATTCCTCTTATATATGCTTTGATTGTCATTGTTACTTGTTATTTGATGTCATAATTATGTATGATTAAGATTAGGTCTTAAGAATAATTGCGATTATGCCATGATTTATCGCTAGGCTCGGGGAGGAACCCGGGACAATTTCGTATTTTTTCAGTTTAGCCAAAGGGCAACTTGAAGGTTGTGTCTAGGAGTGACAACTATGCATAATTGCTATTTGTTTGAGTACATTAGTCCGGAATGTGTTATTGGGTTGGTCTATGGACGACGAGTGAGTCACAGATGAATGTTTTAAAACTTTGGGGTCATAGGCTAATTACATCTATCATATCCCGAGTTTGTGTAAAACTAGGTAGGCTGATTCCCTTAGAGAGTAATAGTCAATTAATGATGCTCTAGGTGTACATTACGCACTCTAAGAGTGGGTATTCATGGTGGGTCCCAGACAGTTATGCTACTCTCGGGTTTAATTTACCGTGTGTTATCGTGTTTATTAACCTCGTGAGTGGGGGTTAGGGGTGGAAGTGTAAAGGGAACGCCTAGCTATATTTGGCGGAGGTGAGAGATAATGAGGGGGCGAAACCGCCAAGTGAGATTCCTTGGAAGCTCCCAAGGAATCAAACTCTCCACATCGTGTGATCGAGCATAGATTAGGACCTACTTGAGTATTTGAACATTAATCAGGGATTACTTCTAATATTAATATGCGAAGTAATTGCCCGCTTTCTATATTGTACTTATACTTTTCGTTAGATTTGCATGCTAGTTTACTCTTTAATTCTATACTTCTAGTTCTTATTTTACTCAAGCAACCCCCTCCCCCTAACTGACTAGTACGCACTTGGTGACGCTTTTGTGTGTACAACTACGTGAAACTATCTTGTAAACCCCTTTTTTCCCCTAAGGACGTCCCAAACTTACCGGTGTAGTATTCGGTAGTAATAGGAAAGAAATATATAAATATTATTCATTGATTTGTTGCAAGTTAAACGATGCTAGTATACTCATCAAATTTTGGTGTCGATCTCGGAGAATTAGGCGTTGTTTATTTGATAACTTGCATAGTTAGTTGTTAGTCTAGTTTTTCTTTGTTTTTGTTGAGTTTTATTATTGGTTGGTTGTTATTTCTTTCATTTTTTTATTGTTTTTTATTTGTTGACGGATTGTAGTTCTTTGGCTGTGAGTTTATGGTACGTACCCATGCCAACACCCTAGAGCCCTTGCACTATAGTTCCGACCTCTCAGGAATCTGTAGGAGATCGACGAGGAGACCAAGAGCTAACATCGAGATTCCACAACCACCAGCAAAAGTAGAGGAAGACATCATGGCCAAAGACAATCAGGTATTGAGGTAGCTTATGGTACCGAGCTTGGAGATCCAACAATTATGCATCATCGTTCCTCCACTTCCCGCTAATGAGACATGTGAACTAAAGTCGGGCATGATTTATTGCCTCCCAACCTTTCACAGGGTGAGTGGCGAGGATCCAAACTAGCACCTCTGGGATTTCCATCTAATGTGCACCAATATCATACAAAATGGGGTTTCAAAGAAGGACTATAATCTTCGAGCATTCTCATTTTCTTTGAAGGATACAGCAAAGGATTGACTTTACTATATAGATTCGGGTTGCATCACCACTTTGATGGATATGAAGAGGAAATTCCTTCAAAAGTTTTTTCCTGATGTCCAAGTTTGCGGGGTTGAAGAAACAATTGTCCAACATCTCTCAACACCATGGAGAAACCTTATATAAGTATTGGGAAAGGTTCAAAATATTTCTTGCGAGTTTCCTATATCACCCTTCAAGTACAGGATCTAGTTTACTATTTCTTCGAGTACCTATTGGATAGGATTTGTGTATGGTGAATGCAGCTTACAAAGGGTCTATAGTGAACAAGAGTCCTAAAGATCTGATGGTTTTGTTTGAGGAAATGGTAAATGGTACGAGGTAATTTAGGACTAGGTCAGAGGTGAAACACATGATGAGATGAATCTCATCTTCCCTAAATTAAAGAAGCCAGTCCAAGCTCTTGCTTCTATGATGAAGGAGTTGATGAAGGGAAAACTCCTACAAGTGAGAGCTCGTGGGGGTATATTCACTAGACCACCCTACCAATATGTTCCCTCAATTGCAAGATGACTCACTTAAGGAAGTAAAAATCGTGGGTTATCAAGGTAAAGTTTTCCAAGCCAACAATGGCTATGAGAGTGAAAGTTCAAGCTTAGGGGTTCTGACGGAACCAAGGATTTACGAAGAAGTATGACCGTACTCTAAATCCTACCACCCCAAGTGCCGAGACCATCCGAATTTTAGCTGGAGGGGCAAACGCGAGGATCGTTGACTATGCTAATGGTAAAAAAAATAAACCGGGGGCCTAATCAACCCTATCCTGGATATGAAGAAACTTCCAATCCTCAAGCGAGCACCACAAGTTCCCATAGAGATGATTTGATGGATGCTTTGGCACAATTGACCAAGAGTAATGAACCCTTTTTGGCTCGGACAATGAAAAACCTTGAGGAGTTTGGATCTAGGGCATTTTCAAGGATCAAGAACTTGGAAGTCCAAGTTGACCAATTAGCCACCTCTGTGAGCTGGCTTGAAGCAAGGGAATTGGGGAAAATGTGAGTGTGATCACTTTGGAGTATGGCTAAGAGGTCAAGGAGGCCAAAAGGGGAATTGAGAAAGAAGATGGTCGAGTCATCAAGAGCTCTAAGGTTAGAACCGAGAGAGAGAGTTATTGGTTGAGGGCAATGCCAATGAGGAGTTGGATACATTGGAAGGGAAAGCCAAGCCCATAGTGTCTCCACGGGAGCCCGTTAAGGGAAAACTCATGAAGGCCACCCCTTCATCACCATTTCCATTGGCATTGAGGGAGAAGAAAAGCAAGAAAGTTGACAAAGAGGACCTCATTGAAGTTTTCTGATGGTCTGAGGTAAACATTCCCTTACTTAATGCAATTGCTCAAATTCCTCTCTATGTTAAGGCTCTGAAAGAATCATGTACTAAGAATATGTCAAAGGCCCTTACGAAAGCAGGATATGAGAAAATTGGGGGACAAGTGTCAACAATGTGCCACATGAAATTACCAAAGAAATGTAGTGACCCTGGTGTGTTTTCCATTTCCGTTACCCTTGGAGGTGTTTTAATGAAGGCTTTGATTAATATTATTCCATTTACTCGCTTCAAGAATCTTGACCTATAGAAATTACAAGAGACAGATGTCAATCCAACTAGCCAACTATTCCCTAGTTAGTTCTAAGGGGTAGTTAACGTTTTGGTTAGAGTTGAAAAACTTGTGTTCCCAGTAAATTTCTTTGTCCTTGACATGTCGCATGATGGAGATGCACCCCCAGTTCTATTTGGAAGACCGTTTCTTAAAGCTTCAAGGACAAAGACTGATGTTCATAACGGTACATTGACTTTAGAGGATGAAGGGTAATAAGTAGGATTCAATATTTATAAACTCGAGAATGCTTCTATTTCAAAAATTTCTTGTAATGGTTAAGGTTAGCATATGAATTGAATGAAGCATGTGATAATATTTAATCTAGCACTAAGCTCGCGAATGAACCTGAAAATATTTTGCATTTTTGTCGGTTTAGTCATTGATTGATGTTTAGATTGTGTTTATGAGTTATATCTAATCATGATATATAATCAATTGATTAAATTAGGCTTGATGATGGAATTGAATTATTCATTATTCCTTGCATATTGAGTCACATGTAAGGATCACACTTCAGCCATAATTCTCTAAGGATGGCATCATATTCACTCGTTATTTCATAATTGAGTTACGGGTAAAGAGGTACACCTATGCCTTGATTTTCTAAGGATGGGACCATATCGATTCTAGTGATTAGTTCTGAAAGTCATATCTCAGGTGTGTAGCCACTAAGGTGAAGCTATGACCATAAATAGCATAGTGAGACACTAACATTATAGGAAGGCTATAGAGACCTAGTATATTAGGTGTTCATGTTGGGTCCCGGATTTTAATGCTAATTCTTGAGTTAATCTATTTTACCGTGGGTTTGGGTGGACTAACTTCGGGGTTAAGGGCTAGAGGGTGGTTCCGAGTGTTCAGCATCTCGTAGCTTAACCGGAGGGAGGTGAGAGATGATAGAGGGGTGTAGTCCTCGTAAGTGAAATGGGGATAATCTCTAATGACTTTAATCTCTCCACAATGTGTGATCAAGGAAATACGTTAGGACATACTTCTAAGATTTGAGCATAAATCAAGAATCAATAAATAGCTAAACATGTGAAGCAAATGTTCCCAAGTCTCTATAATATTATCTTTCTTATTCTTATTCTTATTCAAATTGTACGCTAGTTAGTTTAGTTTTAATTATTTGATAAGTTATAATTGAAGTTTTCAAACAAAACTACCCCTCCCCCCGCTCACTTGGTGACGAAAGAGGACTAAACATTGCATGAAAATGTGTTGGTGTTTGATACAAATTTTAGGATATACAGATACAACCTGATTTGCACTTCATTTGCAGGCGTAAACAACCATTGGAGGAACGTCATGTTTGTATGTGTTTTCTGATGTGCATATAGCCGTCGCTAACTAACATGCAAATCAAAAATAATATTTATAAGTTCTTCCATATTGCTACTAGCTACTATAGACTATACATTGGCAAGTTGGGGTTGTCTACAGAGAAAAGGTTTTAATTGAAAGCTCATAACCTACTTTCGTCATGCATCTTCACTCGGGAAAAAAATTCATCTTCTTCATTCTTTTGATGAAGTTGCTAAATAATGTTTTATGTGTTTCCACCTACAATCATCTATATCTATGCCTTACAATGTAGTTTATATAATCTCACATGGAATTCCCTAACTTCTCTTCACCTCCAGCTTCATGAGATAAAAATCGAAGTCAAGTGATAGCTTCAGTCCAGCCGCTTCCATTCCCTATATCACTTTTTCCTTCTTTTCTATAATTTTCACTCTACTAAAGATGATGGTAATCTGGTCATTTGAAATAGTGGTTGTGATGTAGAAGATGGTGTATAATCGTGAAAAAATTGTCCACCAAACTGATATGTATTTGAGCCTTACCTTGTTCTGGTTACAAAAATTTCTTTCTCTTTCTTAAGGTTAAACCTTTAGGTCCATCATATATTGGAATCAGTGTGTTTGATGCTTGTGGTCTTTGTTTAGCTGATCCTTGACATGAGCATGAAAATACTTTTCAGTAAACACTCTCTAGTTATTCTTCCATTGTTATATTTTTTTATAACTAAGTCCCAATTTGTTAGCAAACCATTTGTAGAGGTCCTTTGATGTACTCAAGCTATACTCCACTTTTAGCATATGTTGAACTCTAAATGTAAAGAAATTGGAGCTTAGTCTTGAGCTTATTAAATAAATTTCAATTAGATGTTTTAGGAATGAATTAATTATTTGATTTCCTAATTCTTGTGATTAAAGAGGAAAAGATGCAGCAGAGTTTTAAAGTCTATTTTGAAGCATAATCTGAGATGAATTGGAATTCTTCAGTAGCAGTTTTGGATTCACCTTCGCGAGAACTATAAAAAAACTACTAGAAATCCTAAAACGGATCAACGGTTCACATGTAGCAAAGGTACAAAAAAGAGGAGAAAATAAACCAAGATCATCAGGACCGCGCATCCCGGGCCACAATTTGTTATAAGGATCACAAAAAAAACTCCCCCTTAGGCCGAAGACCATGCTGCTACTCTACCCTTGGGCACAAGGCCCACGCCTTTTTTTGGCGGAATCCTATCAGTCAAGGGGAAGATTGCCAAATCCGATTATACTTTCAAATGACACCATCATTCCAGGTACAATTATGGCACATGGTAACTTTATTGTAATAATACAACTATTTCTACAAGGAAAGTGAATATTTATCCTAGCATGATTATGAGATTTCTTGGGGATCAACCCCTATAAATACCGAGGTATTATTTTGTTCTTTTCACCCAATTTTTAATACTCATATCGAATACTTTTTGTCTGACTATTCCAACAAACTTTCTTCCCTGGCACTCCCGGGGAGTTGGTTTGCAGGATCGGCATATTAAAGTAAGGTTTAGCTATCACAATTGTGCTTTGACATGCATTAATTGGTACACTCGGTGGACCCGATTGTCAACAACCGAGCACCTTGTTCAATGGTGCCTGCAGATAGATCCATTCATGCCGAACCACCTTCATCGGCATCTCATTCTATATAGAGAATGTCTGCAAGCCCTAAGCAGATCATCAACAATGGTAGAGCAGCAACCCAGTCCTTACCGAGAAGTACAGTATGGACGACACATTAGGTTAAGTGACATCTAGAAGAAGTACCTCTGATTTAGATCTCTTTAGTTCGATGACTTCCTTCAATCTCATCAAAGTCATCTCCGCATGGTGGCACCGGTAATTGATCATGCTAGGAGATATCAAACTCAACCATCACTAAACCCGGAGACAGATATTGTCAACAGCCTAACAGATGCCTTCACAATGGTAGGAATCAATCTCTACAAAGGCATTACCGCTAAAACTCATGGTCTCCCATAGTTACAGTCATCAAGACTGGTGTATCATTAGACCTCGGTCCCACCCCAGATGACGGTACCTCAGCCATACTCACCATACGAGCCCATCAACATGGGAAACCAAACCTTATGACATCACTAATACCAACGTCATTCCATTCAGGCTGATCCATCCTTCACAATAAGTGCATAATAGAGTGATAGCGGTCAATCCTTGAATCATTCCTCGAGCTTACCCCATATGGTCATCACCCTCTTATCAACATCCATGCATGATCCCTCTATTAGGTAGTCCCTCAACCTACGATGTGGATGCACCACTTCCTCATGCTCAAGCGTAAGTAAGTAATGCTCATACTTACCTCAATAAATATATCATGGGATCGAATAAATATTTAGACATCACTTAACTTAGTGACATTAATTGGGAGCTCCAGTATATGATCAGAAAATCTGGATAAAAAGCTTCATTTCCATTTATACCCCCTCTACATAAGCGACACTCTGGGATCCTATGCAAAAGTTACCCAGCAATATCCACACCTACAATAGGGAAACGAACCCAAGGTAGTTCTTAATGACCTATCATCAGGTCATGGAATCACAAAATATTCATCGATTTGTGAAGTGTAAGCTATTAGGGTCTTATCTCACGGGGGGAGGTTTGTAGTGCTTCGAGTCTCTGCCTAAAGGGTAATTTTCCATTTTTCATGATTTCAATCGGAGCCTATTTAATTATTTTTATAAAATTGGGAAGTTTACCAAGACCGTGATGCATCTGCTAACCCTCTGGCATAATCCATTGAGCCAATTGTAGTATTTTATAAGCGATCACAGAAGAAAGTTTGAAGGTTGTGAATCGGGCGGATACAATGGTCATCTCAAGATACATGAATGGCATGACTAATAGCAAGATGTATGGAAAAAATATTGGTTGATCTCCAAGTACCATCTAGCAGCTTCAAGGCATTGTAGAAAGGTATGCCAAGGTGGAAGAGGTAACTAAAGTCAAGAGTGAAAATGAAAAAGAAATATTTGTGTGGTGGAAAAGGCCCTAGACTTTAAGCTAAGTCTTTGGTGGGGGGATATGCCCCACTATATCACTCAATGACACATATCATATCTGTTAGTCATCACCTAATTAAACCTCCAACATCAATACCCGTAGACCTAAGCAAAAGGGCCTAGATTATTACTATGTCTTCCATAAGGACAAGTAGCACGACACGAATGAGTGCTTTCAGATTAAGGGTAAGACTGAAAGTTTACAGCTACAGGATGCTCCAAGAGTACATCATCCTCTCACGAGGTCGAAAGAATCAACATAAGGGCCCAAACCAAGAGAAAAATCCAAGCCGAAGACAACAAGGAAATAATAAGTTGAAGGAAGCACCCCAGAATCACACGGTCATAAATATAATCATTGGGACGATTGGGATCCACTAGATTGCAATCAAGAACTTATATTGGGAGTAACCCGGAGCAACCCAAGCATAAACCCTACAATATTAAATGAAACTATTACCTTTTTCAAGATTCAATGTGGTACTTAGCCATTGCCCTGCATTTCGATCCTATGGTGTTATTTACAGACATCAAAGATGCCCTGGTCAAAATAGTCTTTATTGACAGTGGAAGCGCGGTAGAGGTTATATTCACTACTTGCTTTGATAGTCAAGGGATCAGTAAAAAAATTATAAAGGTTCACATTGCAATTATCAAATTCATCGACAGCGTGGAGCTTCCAATTGGGGTGATTTCCTTACCTATAGCCATTGGCGAAAAGGAGCACATGAAAATTGATTGCAACTCCGCCATTTTAGATGCTCCTTTAGCTTTCACTGTAATCCTAGGTTAACCGTGGATGAGTCAAGTTAAAGTCATCCGGTTACCGTACCACTTAATTATGAAACTTCCAATGGGGAATGGTATTGCCTCAATAATAAGAGATCAAACAATGGCTTAACATTATGCGATGATAGCTTGGAATGAGCTCAACAAGATGAGAACATTTGACACAATTCACAAAGAAACTATCGATGTTTCATCCACTGGCATGGAGAAAATGTTGGTGCGATTGTCGTGAATGGTATGGTAAAACCTTAGAGCTTAGGTGAAGCAACAGTTTCTACTCAATGAATATTTGGATGTTTTTTTGTGTCACGTTTCTAACTTGACAAAGGTCCCAAAACATTTGGCAGTGCACCACCTCAACATTGACCCCACGATCAAGCCCATAAAAAAAAGAGTATTCGCTCCTGAAATGGAAGCATCCATCAATGAAGAAGTATAAAAAAATACTTAAAGTAACCCAAAGTGGTAAGCTAATCCGGTTATAGATTAAAAATATGACAGGGATGAAGAATGTGCATCGACTTCACCGACTTGAACAAATTCTTCCCAATAGATAATTCCCTGCTCCCACAGATAAATCAAATCGCCAGATCCATAATTGGATACCAAGTTTTAGCATTCATTAAAGCCCATAAAGGTTATCACCAGAACCTTATTGTGGAAGATGACAAGCAGAAAACCTCATTCATCACGGATGTTGGGACATTCTGTTACAATGAGATGCCATTTGGGATATAAAAAAATATAAGGTCTACATACCAGAGTTGGGTGGACAAAATTTGAAGGAACAAGTCGGAAGAAACATTGAGATATACGTGGATGATATTATACTCAAGAGAAAAAGTTACACGAACTTTCTCAACAACTTAAGAGAGACACTTAAGCAGATCTGAGGAGTAAATTTGAATCTCAATCCATCAAAATGCATCATTGGAGTGGGGGCTGGGAAGTTCCTAGGCTCTGTGGTATCTAATAGAGGGATAGAAGTCAATCTAGAGAAGGTCGATGTTATTGTCAAAATGCAGTCCCCTAGATCAGCCAAGGACGCTCCACGCCTTACAGCTCTTTAGCAACTGGTTCTTTTAAAATGGGCCAAGAAACATCTTCCTTTCTTCCAAATATAGAAGAAAGAAAAAAATTGAATGAATGAAAAAATGTGAGGGTGTCTTCCAATAGTTGAAGGAACACATTCACTCCTACCAACCCCAATGAAATAAGAAAAAATGAAAGGTGTTATACCTGTATATCTCCATATAACCAAAAGCTATTAGCGTAGTGCTAATCAAGGTGAAGAATCGCCCTCAACACCCCCCAACTACTTGATTAGTAGAGCTTTGCAAGGGCTGGAGATACGATATACCGCACTGGAACAGCTAATTTTTGTTGGACATATATTGATTATATCATGTGAAAAATTAAATAATAAAAGTTGAACGATCAATTTACATATGCAAGAATAATAAACTTGTATTAATTATTCAGGCATACAATCAGAAAGCTTAAATTACGAATAATTAAAACATACATGCGATATATTAACAATAAATAAATCACGTTTCAAGAAAAACAAAGTGATGGAGTCACGAGTTAAACTCGCTTCCCTTGAAACGAATGAGTCCCGTCGTTGACATCGTTCCCTAGGATAAAATCGTCGAAGATAACAATTAACATGTAAGAGTTACCTCGGATTCACGCAAGGCCCGAAGCACTATCACCTCGACAGGGCATTAGGAGGAAACTTCAAGAGAGAAAGAAAGAAATGAGACTCAAGTTTAAAATATGGAGAGACTTGAGAATGGTACAAGTTTCCTGACTGACTTAGAGGCTCTACTTTTATTACTCTAAGACACCCTAATCGTGGAAACATGATATTCTGATTTTCTGTTATCAGAGAAAAATATTCCCCAATCACCAACTCATCAAATCCGAGAACATTTCAAGAATACTCTAATTAAATCTGCTGGAAATGGAAGAAATATCTACGCAATATTCTTCAACATGGTAAACCGCGTATTCATTTACGAAAAGATATCCCACAAAATATTGAAGTATTTCGTTCTTATCTCTGAAAATTATACACAAGAAAGTTCATATATATTACGTTGTTAGGCCTTCTAGAGACTTCCACGTGATCCATACGCATTATAGACAGCCCAAAGAAAAATCATTCTGGGCCAATTTCAGCCTAATTTTCCTCTTTCAAGTGTGACATTTCAAACATCCATATCTCATTCAACCTTGATCCGTTTTGAGTTTAAATAGTCGATTTTATAGTACTCACAGAGGAGAACCCAAAAATGACATCCACCGACCCTAAATCTGTTTGGGTCCCACTCAAAATGATGCTCAAAAGTTGGTGAATTTCAACCTTTTAACCATCATTTTCCACTCATATTGCTCCAGCTGGCCGTCACGGATCATGCATATTGTTCCACGCCCGTAATGGCCCATGTATAAAGCCCTACATCCCTTCATTTTTGCGGCAAAGTTTTTCCATCTCTCTCTCTCCCTCCCTCGTTGACCCATCACAACCTCCGACGCACAACCCTTTCCATCCCTACCACCTATGTTCTTCCTCTACCCTTCCTAAAAATTTCCAACTTTACAAATACAAGCATCTTCTCTCCTAAATCCAAGAAATTTTTAATTTTTCTATCCAAGAACACAAAAATCTAAATTTTGAGGGTTCTTCAATTTGGAGAAATTCATAGCAATTGGAGTTCAATATTGGACACTGGAGATTGGAGGAGACTTGTACAACAACATAAAGCACCCAGTTCAGTCTGACCAAGCCACAAACACCACATAGGGTATTTCTGTATTTAAAAAAAATCTTCGTGTGATTGTGTTATTGATGATGTAATTAGGATTATAGGGTATGATATTGGTTGTAGTTGTGCTTTATCGATTGTGGTTGTGGGTTAAGTGATTTTACTTATGATTGAGGGGTGAATTAGTGATTGTGAGGTAAAGTTTTGAATTGAGTGTGAGGATTGCTGGTGAGTTTAATGATTCCTAAGAGGAGGAAAGAGTCAAGACACGAGCTAACATTCATCGCACTTGAACGTTTCTCTCAACATTTACAAATGATTTATTCAAAGAAAAAAAATACTCCCTCTGATTTTCTAATACTGGCACACTTTTCATTTATGGATGGTCTTTTTGAATTGGCATTTTCCTTATATGATAAATATTAGATTATTGGGATAAATACATTTATAACCCTAACTTTAACTTGAAAGTGCCGATATAACCCTGCAATTTGAGAAAGTGCTAATATATGCCTACCTTATTACCAATTGTGCAAAATTAACCCTAACTATTAGTCAAATTGTGCCAATATAGCCAAACTACCTTATTCTGGTACTGACCCAAATTATTCCGGCATTGACCAAAATTGAAATGACTAAAATACTTCTTAGACCAAAGCTGAAAATTTAATACCCCATTATACCCTTGTTTTCTTTCTTTTACAACCCTAAACCTTAACCTACCAGAAACCTCCGTCGACATCAGAAAATCACCGCGAGTGTCTTGCGTTCAGCCATGCAATCCACTACCGTCCGCCGTACAATTCCTCAACACGGACAGACACAACAATTTGTAATGATGTAGCAAGGGATAGTAAAACTACTTACGGTACAAACCCGACTTTCTCTTCGATTCCGGTTTGGTATAATCGTATCCGGTTGGGAGAAAAGCACCATCCCCGGAGCACCCGTTTCTGTCGAACTCGCCCAGAAACACGGCCCGTATACCCGACCTGATTTGCGTCATTGGAAACACATGGATTATGTTCTTTTTCCCTTGCCCACCATGTTTCCATCCCCTGTCAATATTGCCTCTGTTTTGCGTGCCCTGTTTTCCCTTTCCGTATCCGCTGCCTTAACTGGCCTTCCATCGCCGTTAACGCTACCTCCCGCTGGTCATTGACCTGCAGTTGCTATTGACTTCGTCGACAAATTCTCCGTCGTTGACAACTCCACCACTGTCGCGCCTCCCATCGCCGAGTAGCACTACCACCACCACCATTCCCTTCCCACCGCCCTCCTCCCTCTCTTCCTGCCTCCGCCACCTTAGTCGTTGTTGACCTCGTCGATGAAATCTCCGTCGTCAACAACGTCACCACCATCGCGCCTCTCATCGCCAAGTAGCACCACCACCACAATCCCCCTTCTCACCGCACTCCTCCTCCCTCTCCTCCCCCCCTCCGCCACCCTAGCCCATCCCTACCTCGACCCTCTCTCCACCCTAGCCTAAAACCCTAGCCTGGCCCTCAATTTAAACACAGAATCACCACTGATGGAAGAGAATAGAAAGGGGGTAGAGGTTCTGGCGGAGAAACATTGGAGATGGAGGAAGAAAAATGGGAATAATGATATAATCGGTAGGCAGTTATGTCTTTTCTCATATTTGTTTCTTCCTTTTTATATTCAGGGTAAAGTTGTCATTTCACTTATTTCTGGTCAAGCGGATGTTGATCAAAAAGTCAGCCAAGTCCAGGGTTAGATTGACACTTTCTCAAATTGCAGGGTTATATTGACACTTTCTGTTAAAAGGTAAGGTTATTTTGGCACTTTACTCCAGATTATTTTCTACAACTCAATTCATTTTATATCATTCCAACACAATCCCTACCACTGATTTTACTTCTTTTTAAAACTTGTGTCA
>JAULKK010203659.1:0-15892 GCA_032355705.1 Rubia peregrina | reverse complement strand
AGATAACCCCCCCCCCCAACCTTGTTTTGTGACATCATTTATTCCTAACATGTGATTGTATTGATGACCCGATTGTGGATTTACGTAGTTAACCTTTAAAGTCCTAGCATCTCTGTGGACGACCCTGGACTTTCCACTATCTACCTTTTGGTAGTTTAGTAGTAAGAACTGGAGCAACTTAAAATATTTATCTTTGATCTTCCTAGGGCTCCATGGGTTAAAATTCCTTCTCCCAAAAGGTTTACAGTTTTCAACCCCACAGAGTGCGGATAAAATTTTGGTGCCACTGTCGAGGATGCTAGTTTAAAGATTTAACTGTTAACTTGCATAGCTTGTTGGTAGAGTAGTTAGTGTCATTTTTTTCTTTTTTTGTTGAGCTCTTCCGATTACTCCTAATCTATTTTCTGGTGTTTATCTTGGTTTGGTATTGTCTAGGAACTTTACACTACCTACCGGATTATGAAGGTGGTCAGAGAAGGATAAGAATGAGAGCTAGGGTAGAGGTTTCACAAAGACCAACTATAGTAGTTGAGAAGACTGTAGAGATGACGGAGGACAATCGTACGATTAGGGAGTTAATGGCTCCGAACTTGGAGAATCAACCTATATGCATTGTCTTCCCACCTTTACCACCAAATGTGAATTGTGATTTGAAGAGTGGCATGATACAATTCCTATCTACCTTCCATGGGATAACTGGTGAAAACCCGAACAAGAATTTGTCAGAGTTTCAACTAGTGTGCACTAATATGAAGCCTCCGGGAGTATCAGAAGAAGATTAAAACCTTCGATCATTCCCTTTCTCACTACGGGATGAAATAAAATATTTGTTATATTATCTTCCGTCGGGGTGCATCACTTCTTAGATGGACATATAAAGGAGGTTCCTTGAAAAGAAATTTCCACCTTCCAAGCCTGTAGGTCTAAGGAAGCAGCTTTCCAACAATTTTCAAATGGCAAACGAGTCCCATTATGAGTATTGGGAGAGTTTTAAGATATTGTTGGCAAGTTGCCCATACCATCAGTTCAAAGAAGGTGATTTTGTGTACTATTTTTTCGAGAGCCTTTATAACGAGGATATGAGAATGGCCAATATGACACGCAATGGCTACATAGCCAACAAGATCCCCAAGGATGAGATGGCATTATTCAAAAAAAAAAAGTCCAACGGGACAAGACAATTTGAAACCCAATTCCCTGTGAAGATTTTAGATGAGTTCGCTCACTCCTCTAAGTTTGAAGAGCAAGTTCAAGCACTTGCCTCGATAATGAAAGAGTTTATAAAGGGGAGAGCTCAACAATTTAAGGTGTGTGCCATTTGTAGTGTTGATCATCCTAGCGATACATGCCCGCAAGTGGTTGAAGCTTTTAAAGAAGTGAAGGCTTTGGACTTTAATGGTGGAAATAGGAAATTTTCTAAGAGGTAATTACAAGGGTTCAGAGGTAATCAAGGCGGAGATAGACAAGACCCCTATGCAAATTCCTTTGATCCTCAATATCGCATCCACCCTAACTTCCGGTGGCAAGATAAAAATCAAGGGTACAACCGAGGTGGACAACCTTAACCTTAACCTTAACCTTAACCCTACCCAAGCGGAGAAGGGTCTTCTAACAACAATACCGCTTTGTAAAAATCACACTAAGAATAAATCCTTGATGCAATAGCTCAATTGGCAAAGAAGAGTGATGTTCTTGGGGAGAAGCATAGGAGAGAGATCGAGGAGCTCGACACTAGAGCCTTTTCAAGTATCAAAAATCTCAAAGTCTAATTCGACCAACTTTCCACTTCGGTGAGCTGACTTGAGGCTATAGAATCCGGAAAGCTATCATCCCAACCCGGGGTTAATCCACAGAATGTGTGTGCCTTGAAGTTAAGAAGCCGGAAGGAAGGTATGTGAGGCCGAGAAAGAGATTTTGGAAGAAGATGGCTTAATTGTAGAATGCAACAAGACAATTTTGAAAAACAAGAAATATTTGTTGAAAATGATCCCTCCAAGGAGCACCCCACCACTGATGCAAGGGTGATCCCTCCGTCGCCGTTTCCTAGTGCTCTACGGGGAAGATCAAATGTGGCAACCAATGAAGTGCATATTTGCATGAGAAGGTATAGGTTAGCATTCCTATTCTTGATGTGATTGAAAAAGTTCCCTCTTATGTTAAATTTTTGAAAATGCATGAACTAAAATAAGGATCAAACCAACTAAGAAAGTAGTTCAATTGAAAATAGGTGGAGTGGCCACTTTAGCTCATAAACACATACCTAAGAAGTGTGATAACCCCGAGATATTTTCGATTTTTATTTTCTTAGGTGGAAAATTAGTGAAGTATGCTATGATTGATTTGGGTTCTTATATCAATGAGATTCCTCTTAGCCTTTATGATAACCTTAACATAGGTAAGCGTAGAGACACTAGAGTTATTGTCCAACTAGCTGATCACTCCCAAGCTAGCCCTACAGGTATAGTTAAGAATGCCATGATTAGAGTAGCAAATTTAGTGTTTCCAGTGGACTTCTATGTCCTTGATGTAGTGCACGATGGCGGTGCACCCCCAATCTTATTAGGGAGACCTTTTCTAAAAACATCAAAGACTAAAACAACTGTTCATTTGGGGACACTAACCCTAGAGAATGATATTGATAAGTTTGGATTTGAGATTTATAAATCTAAGCTTAGTTCACCTATTTCCTTTCTTATGTGCAGTGGCATATCTTTATGTGATGAACTTGATCAACATTGTGACTCTTGCATGACTTGTGATGATGAATGCCTAGATAATTTCCTTGATAATGTTGATGAAAGTGATAAGACAATCATGTTGATGAAAGTGATAAGACAATCATGTCTTGAGCTTTAATTGTGAAAACAATGTTGATGACTCATATGATATGTGCACGTTTAGTGATGACCTTTCAATTATGGATTGTTTTTCTAAGCTCACTAACTTGCAGCGGTCAATGAAGGATGACGAGGAATTAAAATATCCTAGACCACCTCCTAAACCCAAGGAAATGGCTAAGGATTAATTGTTGGCTATGGATATACATACACTCTCTATGGTGAGAAAAGAGCACGAAGGTAAGGGTGACACTTTGTGGAGACCTCTCCACAAAGATGTCATCCTGGGTGGAGTCGCAGATGGTGACTCTGGAGACCAAACGGTAGGTTTTTTTTAAGTAGAACACATAAAGAATAAGTCATGAGGACGACAATAAACATAAAAAAATTCTGTGCTTAGCTTTGATGTTTTTGGTAGTTAGATTATGTATGTTTTTGTGTGAGAAAGGATTTTGTGTGAAACTCTGGCTGATTGTTGAGTCTAAGATCGAGTCTCGTGTTTATGGTTAGAAGGAAATATGTTTGGGGTGAAAAGGTTTGGAAAATGAAGGTGCTGGGGAGGCACGGGTTTTGCAGTATAGCACGGCTCATGTAAGTTGATACGACTCAAGGCTATCATGTGGAACAACTCGTGCCATTTCCTCGTGCTAGTCTGTAGAAAGGGGAAAAGTGCAGATTTTCATAACTAAATTTTTTGGCCAAACAAGCAATTTTAGCCCATTGATTGCACATGTCTTTTACTCCCTAAGATTGTAGATGTTAATGGTACTTCACCAAAACATCAAAAACTTCCTTTTTCATTGATTGAGTGAAGCTTTTGTTCCCAACGTTTCTATTTTTTCTTAAACCAATACAATTTCCTTTTCCATATCTAAAATAACCCATTTTAGGTGATCCTTAGTTCTCTTAATTAAATTTTCAGAGTACCTTCCCCCATCCATAAAGGTCATTTAATCCACTACTAGTGCTTTAAAAACACTCACTCTCACTTCACATTTGGAGAACTAAAAAATTTGAGCATTTTTCTCTCAAGGGAGAGCAAATTTTACCTCTTCTTGTGTGGATTTTCAACTCTTAGCCTCAAATTTTAGGCAAATCTTTGAACCTTGTGTTTACTTTCTTTCTTTTGCGTGATTTTGTTTTGAGGGGAAACATGCATGTCGAAATTTGTAGATGTTTTAGGAAAGTATGTGAGATATAAGAATGTATTTTATGTTGAATTAAGTGTGGGGGAAATGTATAATCTTTGTGTTGAGATGATATAATTTTCCATGCGTTGGTTGTTAGGAAGAATGATTCTTGATTAACTGACCTTTGTATTGAAATGATAATATTTGCATTGTGTTAGTTGTTTAGGAATAATGCTCTTGTCCTTGATGCATATACTTGTGTGTTCTTTCCATTACCATCTTTTGCTTGTTCTGATAGAATGTCTCCATAGAGGAGTAGACCGAAGAAATGAACAACTTCCTGGGGTGAGAAAGGGAAGAAGTCAGCTCTCTCTCTCTCTCTCTCTCTGTCGTGGTAAACTTAGGTCATTTAGGGACAAGATACACTATGGATAAGTTAGCACGAACTTCGATGATTGGTACCACTACCTCGGAGGACCGCTTTATTTGGTTTTACAGTGGTGCTTCACTTTGCAGCTTCAAGATTATTTCACAACTGTAATGCACTATCATCGACTATGACACTGCCTTGGAAGACCTTTTTCTAGAACCTGATCCACAGTTTGATAAATCTTTATACAACATATTATCAAACTTGGACATGGATATTGAGAATGATGATGGTGAGATTCCTCCTAGGATGCAACCTACCCGAGACAACTTATCTGCGGACTTCTTCGACCAATTTCACATTTTTGGGGAACAACTAATGAGTTTGACCCAACTAGTTCAAGAGGTTGGTCAAACGGTTAAAGGAATGAGCTTGCAAATAGAGGAATTCGGGACAAGGTTGGATACTATGGATGACACCATGAGAGCTTAGGGTTTTAGGTTGGATTCCATTGAGCGGAATGTGGAGGAAGATTTTGCAATCAGGGAAGAGAGAGCCGATGTGCGAGAAGAATATATAGAACAATTGGTCAGAGGTTTCATGTTTCAAGGCTTGATGGCTTCTAAGACCTAGTTCCCATTGAGAGGCAAGAATAAAGGAGAAGATGCGAAGCAAGACACGAGGCGAGACGCTTAAGGGAGGGTCCTTCGGGGTCCCAAGAGTAAGTGCCACTATTTTCCCCTTTCTACACTTATGATTCCTATCGTTGTGTTGTATTAGGGACAATGCAAGGTTTAAGTGTGAGGGGGTAATAGTTAGGCACAAAGAAGTTTCATCAATATTCCTTTGTGTTGGTTAGTTTTTCTCTGATTATCTTCATGTAGTATGAAGCCCATCTTTGGGGCATTTTGTACTAAATACAAAATATTGAAAATTGAAGGGAAAATAAAGAAATATATACATATATATGTACCCAACTAAGTCGAAAACCTGAAAGGGCGACTTAGGCAACAATGAGAAAGGCCCGGATAGGTTGAAAACCTATGCAAAAGTGAGAGGTCATGTGTGGAAAATGGTGAGAAGTGAGTTCAATTTGTCTGAAACTAGGATGAAAATCTGAAAGGGGTCATAGGCAAAATGAGAGAAATTGAGAGAAATTGGAAATGACGCATCTCTTAGATTGTCGTTGGCAGCTTCTTCAGTGGAGTAAGTTTCTTTCACACTTATCATGTATACATTGCCTTTTTCTCGGTAATGATCGGCTGGATAGATTACTTCAGTCTCTTTGGGGAGTGAGGTTTTTGAGAGTCCCACATCTTTGGGGGAACTTGGGTAGCTTAGGAATAATGTTGAATGTATTGGTTAACCCTCTTTGAATACTACTTTCCGCTTAGATTTTTTCTCTTATTGTTTACTCAAGGACGAGTGAAGGTTTAAGTGTGAGGGGATTGATCTACATCGAAAAGATTGTGTTAACCAATGCATTTAACACATTTATTTGTATATTTTGGGTAGTTGATTGCTAGGTTTATTCGGGTTTAAATTAAAGGGATTTAGATAGCCATTATTGGTTTTATTGTCTAAATCCTTAGTTTTGTAGACTTAGTATACCTAATGGATGTTATGTCCTTACAAGGATCTGGATCTTGTTTTGTGAGCTTATTTGTTAGATTGCTCATAAGCACTTTGGCGTAGATTGTAGAGGGTCATTCGCAAAAATGGTAGTAAACAGAAGGCCACAACATGGTAGTAAATAGAACCAAGCTAATAAGGAGAAATGAGTCAAATATCAATAAAGAAAGAACTGGCACGTCCATATAATACTACAAGGTTTGTGCCAACCAAAGAGGGTGGTGCCAAGAAGCTCTGGCATGAGCTGCTAGAACAGCACAACCCGTGCTTTGCAAGAAAGCCTTGTGCGGCTAAGTATGGGCAAGGGTCGTGCCATATTGCACAACCCATGCAAAACCAATTTCAAGATGTGAAAACCATTCGTGAAGATTTTCACACCCACGCCATTAGTTGCCCATAAATCGACTCCCAGCCAGCGGCCTGCAAAGTTATACACGCTCTATGTCATTCAATCGTTCATAAAGTTTTCATGTCCGACGGCTCATGAAAAATGACATGACCATGTGCTCAGAATAGCCAAAGATCGACGCCCAGCCGGTGGCTCATGCTGAATTACATGAGTTATGCTAAGTCGAGCCACACGGGTTGTGTGCCATAGCACGGCTCGGGCCAGACGCTGATAGGGTATAGGTCAAACTTTTTGGGCCTCTTTTAAGGCCCAATTCCTACTTCAATACATATATAAGCTATGTATAGTAGGGTTTAAGTTTGGCTAGTCTTAGTTTTCATTCTCCTAATTATCCAAGAGTAGGTAGAGAGAAAGGGACTGACCCTTCTCTCTTAGTTTTATTTTCTCTTTGTTTTTCCCAAGGGCATTGAATTCAATGGATCAATTGGGTTCAATTCTTAGGGAGTAGTGATTTAGCTTGGGGATTTTATATTTTTATTCATGAGTTGGTTTATATTTTGTGAGATTCTAAGATCTTCCTATCCTTTAATGCTCGTGAATATTATGTTGACTTGTGACTTACATTCTTGTTAAATGCATGATTGATATTCTATGTTGACAGACACCTTAATCTACTTTCATTGTACGGTGCACTATTATTGTCACATAAGGCATGTTGGCTAGGGTAATAGGGGGAGTGTGAAGTTTGTGACCATGTGAGTGTATGCATATGGGTCGTGAGCACCGCTTCGATGATCGTACACTGGTTAAACTGGTCACTCACTGGTCACTACAATAATAGCAACTATGGTTGGCATAATTCGACTCTTGTCATCAAAACCCTAGAGTCACCACCAGGTGTCGATCCATTTGTCTCTATAGGCCTAGGGAGAAGCATTCATAGTGGAGTGCATATGACATAATTCTTTATGGGGTATGAATAGAACTGCACAACGGTGGGGCCATTGTTGCACTTCAAAAAATTACGGAGGTGGTGTCGGTAGAAGAAAATGAGAGCACCCTTATGTTACAGATAGGAGGAAGTGTTGACTACCAATCACACTATGTGACATAAGTATTATGTTATGTTTATACGTCTTGTACTTGATTGAATCTAGGATTGAATATACTACCGGTCATTTAACACAAATATACCCAAGTGCTAATTTTATAAAGTTTAAAATCGTATCCTTGCATGATCGTAGTTGGTAGATAACCCCTCCCCCAACCTTGTTTTGTGACATTATATATTCCTGACACGTGATCAGATTCACGACCCGATTGCAGCTTTGCGAGTTAACCTTTAAAGTTCTAGTATCTCTGTGGACGATCTGGACTTGCCATCATCTACCTTTTGGATTTAATTGGGTTCAATTCCTAGCACTCATAGGTTAAAATTCCATCTCCCGAAAGGTTGACAACTTTTAATGACCCCAATGAGTGCGGATCAGATTGACCTTGGAGCTTCCATTAATATTATCCGATATAGCCTATTTGAAACTATAGACTTAGGTGAGCTTAAGGATACTAGGGTGATAGTCAAACTAGCTGATCATTCCCAAGCTAGCCCCATAGGGTTGGCTAGGGGTATCATGGTTAGGGTGGGAAATCTTGTGTTTTCGGAAGACTTTTATATCCTTAATGTGATGCACGACGGAGTTACACCCCCAATTCTATTGGGGATACCATTTTTGAAAACATCAAGGGCTAAGATAGATGCCCACTTAAGAACATTGACCCTAGAGGACGACATTGATAAGGTTGGTTTTGATATATATATATATATATATATATATATATCTAAGCATGAATCCTCTAATTCCTATCTTGCATGTAATGGGATATGCCTCTATGATGAATTTAATCAATGTGATGAATCTTGCATGAGTAATGTTTGTGATGATTTGCTACCTAGTATTGAAACCTTACATGTTATTACTTCTTTGAATGATAATGTTGATGATCCAAACATTGATATGTATGATGTTAGTGTTCCTTGTGCTATTAAGAATGCATGTTTTCCAAATGTGAGCACTAACATGCAGCGGGGAAGGAATCGGGCTAAGGAGTTTAAACCTCTTAAACCCCTTCCTATGCCCAAAGCCAACAGGAAAGTGTCGACTATTGTGAAGGATGAACTTGTGTGGTATGTGGCACCAAAGGTAAGAGGTAACCCTCATGTGATGTGGAAACCCTCCCATAGGGACGTGGTTTTGGGTGAAGTCGTGGATGGTGATTCTGGAGACATACCGGTAAATTTTTCGTAGATATTAAAAATTCATGAAAAATAAGTCGTGAGGACGACAATAAAGAAACGGTGATTTTATAAATTTGAGTGGGTTGTGAAATTGTTCATGTGAATTTTGGAATGTTGTTTGTCAAATTGGTGGTGTTTTAGGGAATTATAGTGATTGAATTTTGAGCTAGAATGGTATAAGCTTGGTTTCGTGTTTTTGGGTGCAGGAAAAATTTGCAACAAAATTGGAGGAAGAAGATTTGGCACGGGCCATGTCAAGCATCATGTCATATGTCTGGAACGAGGCATTCAAGCGGCATGGGTCGTGCCACATGAATGCCGCCTTTGCCACCCAGAATGGACCAATCAGCAGGCACGAGGCTTCTTTATAAACCTCGTTTCCTTCTTCCAGCAGACCAAACTCAGAAAGCAACCTAAAACCTTACTCGAACCTAAATCATCCATATCTCCCTCGTTTCTTAACCAAATTTGACAAAAAAATTGTCCCATAACGATCCTCACTGAATTATGCACAAAACTCGCCTAAAATCCAATCTAAAAACCGCCAAAATAGAACAAATCTGAGGTAACAAATTTGTCCCTTTCAAGTTCTTTCTCCCAAGAACTTAAAACTCATTCCAATTTGAGAGTTTGGGACTGTTGGATTTTTCTCTAGAAGGAGTTCCGCACACTCCACTGGTATCAATTCCTGAAAATTCACCGCCGATCTCCGACGAGGTATATGGCCGAACTGTTCCTTTAGGAATTGGGAATTTTTATTTTTGAAATTGCATGATTAGGATATTGGGTTTAGGGGCTTTATTGTGAATTTTGGGATTGATTGAATTTTTGGGGCAAGAAGTTGAATGTTGGGTAGTTTGGACTAAGATTGTATTTTGGGTTATAGGTATATTGTTGGATTGTGTTGTGTTGCTTGTTTTTTTCCTATTGAGATGCCTAGATATGAGGGCATCATTTTGCCTCTCAAATATAGCATTTATAGACCCTAATTACGGCTAACTACTATAAAGTATATAGTGGCAAGTCGGGGTCGTCCATGAGGAAAATGGGATTTTATCGAGTTTCAAACCTAGTTAAAAACACACGAAGAAGTCACTCAACGTGTGTGGTAACCAAGTTGGGGGTTTTGATTTTAGAAAACACTACTAATACTTTAAACAACTAATTTAACCAACAATTAGAGAAAATAATATAAATGCGATCACACTAGCGCAAAATATGTAATTAAGATGATAACGAGTCTTGGGCGCAATTGGTTTACGTTTCTAGTCATCCTTTGATCACCGATTAACTCTCCTATTTTTATGCATTGACCACATATTGTGGAGAACTTATCAACGCCTTTCGTGTGAAGATATTTCTTGCCTCTCCTTGGTTATAGTTAGAGTGGGCGATCGGCACCACACAATAACCCTTACCCTCGGGTCACCCTAAAGAATCGGTGTTATAGACTTTCCCAAGAATAGAAATACACATGGAGACCCAATACAACTAACACAATATCCTACAAATGAGAAACATTGGGATATCACAAATATATCTACTAATAACAACTACGAGGATCGGCATTCATGCTAATCGCTATTAGTGAGCCACACTGATAATTAGTCAAACCCGTTCAAATTCATCTTAAATCTAAGAAATTTCATCAATAAACAATCATAATTAGTTTCCATACCCAATTATAGTCTAACATTAACTAATGATACTCACATCGACAAAAAGTCAAAGTCTTCCAGGTTTGACCAAAAACCTAGCACATAACTAACCCACAATCATTAACAAGTTAATCATCCTTGTCTAAATCATGCATTAATCACACAAGAAAACACATAATATACTTGATAATCAAAGAACAAAATAGGATAAATCAAATCTCACAAATTCATACTATAAATGCTTACCAATTTCTCCCAAGAGTATATTTAGCCTAGATTAGCTAAACCCATCATAAAAGAAAAAAACTATATGATAAACATAAGATAAAAGATGAAGAATTAAATGTTATCTAGGGTTTTGGAAGGGAAAAAATTGGATAAGAGAAGAGTGAATGAGGAGAGAGGCTAAAAACTAAAAAATAAAATGCAGCCCATGTCCGCCGATGTGGGCCGCAACATATAATCCCTTTGTTAACCCATATTTTAGCCCTTTGACTTGGCTACAGGCCACAATATATGCTACGGCCCGCAATAGAAATGCTGGATTTTGTTGTTTCTACCAAAATAATTGGTCTTCTTCTTCCAATCTTCTAATTACTTCATTTTTTTCTTCAACACTTGAAAATTTCCAAACCCGGTCACTTTAACAAGATCTAAAACACTTCATAAATTAGATAATTAGGATATAAAACATATGAATTCATCCTAGCCCCTTATTTGATAAAATGTTAATTACTTTTCAATTAAGTCCTTAATCTATTACAAAATTAGATTTCATATGTTAAAATGAGATATAAATTGAGCATGTCACTAGACATGGAGTTGGACTGAGTGTTTCCTTTATGGGATTGCAAACACTCAGTTCGGAACACCGGGAGCGATGGAAGAGTCTTGTGGGATGCCTCATTCTAGAGAGTCAGTTTGTGGACAAAAAGGTCCTTAAGGACCTTGAGCTCTACAAACCGGTCAAGGTTCTTTTGATAAGGTTTGGTACGGAGGATTCCATGGAGTAGTCTGCCCCCACGTATTTGAGGTATACTTTGGAGTTCCTAGTTACTGTCATGCAAATGGCTAATAGGCATGGCGACAAGGTGGCGATATTTCATCTAGGGGATGAGGCATGCTTGTTGACTTACTAGAAATTTGCAGTGTGCTTTGGGTGGAAGCATGTGAGCGAGGTGCCTAGCAGTGCCATTGATTTCTCAAGATTTGATGTGGGACCGTTCTGGCATGCCATCACCCTACAATCGCGGAGGAAAGCGAGCATGAATAGTGATATAATGCATCTGGCGATGAGGTATATGGAAAGGTTCCTGACTACAGTGGTACTTGGCCATGGAGAGGCCACCACTTTGACCCATGAGGTCTGCTGATTTTGTGGTCGATCTGCACTGGTCGCGCCTACCCTGATATTGTAGGGTACTTTTTCTACCAATGTTGTCACTTGTCCACGAAGGATGGGGGGAAATACATGTGTTGGAAGGCCTTCCTAGTTGCTCATTTTGGTCTTCCAATGGATGATAGTATGCGAGAGAACCCCCGTACCCCATACACCCTAACCTTGGGATCCTAGTGGAGGCGGAGATGATTCAGATATATGGTAGATGTGACTACTGGCGCTATAAAGGCTCCAACTTCACGAGGCTTCCCCGGGCTGATGGGACCAGGCTCAGACCATCGTTCTCACTTCGGCACCTCCTTATAGATTAAGATTGGGGTGTGAGAGTAGTTGTGGGAGGTGCCCACGAGGAGCATTCAGAAGATTAGGCTGAGAAGGACGGAGATGACGGAGTTCCTATAGATAAGGACCGAGTTTAACCAAAGCCTGCAGAGCCATCCTTAGTGGACCATCAGCCCAAACTGCAACCCCTAGTAGACCATCAGTTCATACCGCCATCTTCGTATACAGGCTCGATCTACACAGAGGATCTATCTTGCCATTCTACGGACGCAGCCATCTTGAGCCTCCTGATTTTGAGCCTTTGAGACTTGGTATCTCTATCCCCTCACAGTATAAGTATCACTCTGGTGGCATGCGCAGTATAGCCCATTCTGTGGGAGCATAGATCGCCAGGATTCAAGCAGTCTACTTCATCCTACGACCCATGGGGCCATCCACCACAGCTGTATTGGGGAGATTTCATCTTTGGGACCCAGCAGGATGTGAGCCGCCATAAGTTTGATCATCACGAGGTAGAGAAAGCTTGTAAGTTTGATAAGGTGGATGAGCAGTTGCAGTTTAGGGGGAGAGATATGGGATTACTTCATCGTGGCATGAGAGAGATCACTGATCAGATGAGAGTTGTGAGCATTAGAGATGATCGCCATCTTTAAGATCTATACGATCAGAGGCGTGGAGCCAGGCGTGATGTACGACATTGAGTAGATTGAGTGTTTCCAACTTTTATCCTACCTTGGTCACATACATTAAGGATAATGCATGAACTAAGTGTGGGGGAGGGAGTTGGAACACTCTCATTGGGTGGCGTCTCTTTTGCTCTTATCTTTTATTCCTGTTTTATTTTGATGAATGATGACTACTTTTCCCGTTTATTTCCCCCATTGTTTTTGAATTTTTTTTGTTTATTTCTTTTGAAAATTTATTTTATAGGTATGGGGGCACCTTTTGTTTGTAGTAGTTTTGGGATGTTAGAATATTTTGTGGTGTTTGTTTTTTTGTTTATTCTCATTGTAGTATGAAACCTACTTCGGGAATTTTGTGCTACACAAAAAAGTAAAAAAATAATTAATATTATATATATATGCCCGGCTAAGTCGAAAACCCAAAAGGGTGACTTATGAAACAATGGGAAAGGTTCAGATAGGTTGAAAACCTATGCAACAGTGAGAGGACAAATGGTGTGGAAAAAAGGTGAGATGTGAGCTTCGAAAAAGAAAAAAAATGTGGGAAGTTGGGATGAAAACCCAAAAGGACTCCTAGGAAAAATGAGAGAAAATGAGAGAAATCAAAACTTATTCTATACTTCTCTTGGCTTGTCGTTTGGTAACTTCTTTTGATAGAGTAACCTAGCTTCGCACATTCACATGATTGAACCTCGCCTTTAAATGGTATGTTGGTTGGTTAGATTACTTTAGTTTCTTTGGAATATGAGAGTGTGATAGATTTTTATGTCTTTGGGGGATAGGGTAGTCTAGGAATAAAATGTTGGGCATTTTTAGAAAATTCTTTGCATGTTACTATACGCTTAGATATTTACTTGTTCTTGTTTACTCGAGGACGAATAAATGTTTAAGTGTGGGGGAATTGATGAGACTTTAGAAGCATGTGTTACCTAACGCATTTAGCACATCTTTTGTTAGATTTGTATGGTAGATTGCTAGATTTAAATGAGTTTACATTACAAAGGATTTAGATGGTCATTGTTGGTTTTCTTATCTAAATCCCTCATTTTGTAGTTTATTCATATCTAATGGATTCTATGTCCATACGAGCGTCTAGTTTCATTTTTGTGAGCTTTCATTTGCAAATAGCTCGTAGGCACTTCAGACTGTCTAGAAAGCATTCACAGGAATGGTAGTAAATAGCAGAAGGTCATTCCCAAGTATGGTAGTAGGCTGAAGGCCACGATCTAAAAACGTGGTAGTAGATGAATGTGCCGAAGAAAAGGAGTCAAAGTCCAAAAGATACGAAGACTCACATGGCCCGTGTACATTTACACGGCAGTGCCAAACCATCAACTGAGGAGACTAAGTCCTAGAGCAGGTCGTTTGCTTTTCCATAGCTCGTGCACTAAGAAGATGAAGACATGGACTTCCAATCTGTGCTCGTAAACCTTTGTGCGGTCGTGCACTTAGAAGACAATGAGTACGACTCCAGACGACGGCCCGTGTACTTTCACACGGGCCAAGCCACTCAGATCGATATAAGTGCTCTCCAATCCACAACCTGTGTGCCTTTACACGGGCTGCGCAAACATATTCGTTGATAAATACCTCCAGTCTGTGGCCAGTGTACTTTTGCCTGGGTAGTGTGACGGGGGGTCGTGTGCTATTGCACGTCCCGTGATGTGTTTCTACTCTTTTTGGACTTTTCTAAGGCCCATTTCCATCTACTATGTAAGTAGCCACTAATCTACTAAGGTTTAAGCTTGGTCAAAATTCGAATTTCTACATCTAAGAGTAAGTCGGCATTAAATCCAATGATTACATTGGGTTCAATGTCCTTAGAGTAGTTTAATTTCTTGGGGAAATATTTGTATTCATGACTAGATGTTGACTTTGTGAGATTCTTAGATTTCCCTTTCTTTATGTCCCATGAATATTCGTGCTTGATTTATGCTCTATATTCTTGTAAGATATATGATATGTCATGTTTTATGATGCACCCATATATCTATGTGTAGTGTAATATCGTGCTAGGCTTGTCATGCTATCTTGGGAGTGTTAGGTTAGAGCTATTGTAGGTTTATTAGTACCGAAGAGATAAGTGCATGCATGCTAGCCCGAGAGTACCGTCCCGATCGTTAGAGTTTAAGTTGATTGTCTCTCCCTGTAATAATCATTCATGTTAGGTATAATAGTTTCCCTAACGAGGGGAAATCCTCCGCAAACCCTGATAGAGTAGCATAATAATTTGTAGCGACTAGGGTTATGGTATGATGACTAGAGTCGTGTCAACCCTAGAGTCATCACAATATGCTAACTCATTTGCCTCTCTAGGCCTAGGGATTGGTGTTCATAGTAGAGTGTCCGGGACGTATTTTCCTCACTCTTATATTTAACGGTTGCTACCTAGCATGGGCGTGTTAGCATTGGGAGTGAGACAAGCGAGAAAGGAATCGCGGCATCAAAAAGGCAATCGAAACTCCTTCCCTAATTACAGAGGCGGTATGGTAGCTTTATAAAGTAGGCGATGAACCTTTGTGTGACCGATATTAGGAATGCCCAGCTATCTCCATAATATGTGACATAGGCATATGATAAGTTTATATGTCCTACATGTGATAGAATCTAGGATCAAATTCATTCATCGGTCATGTTACGCAAATATACCCAAGGCTAGTTTATTATAGTTTAATCTCTTCATCTTCATCGGGTTGGGAAGAGTGAATTGGTGGTCAGCGGTACGAGGTTAGGGGAGCGGTGAATGGAGGGGAGCGGGGTTAGGGCAGGGGTGGCAGCTCAGTGTGGTGAATTGGTGGAGGTGGGGGAAGCGGCACGATTATGATGAGGGAGGTGAGGGGAAGCGGTGGGGTAAAGGCGGTGGAGGTGGGGAGAGGCAATGGGGTTAGAGTGGTGGAGGTGAGGGAGGTGGCGTGGTTAGGGTGGTGGAGGTGGAAGGAGGATTCAGATCTGAAAGGTATGATGAGGAAGAGAATGGAGTTTCCCGACATGGATTGATGTAAATGCCAAAGTCCAGTTTTGTGTTATGCTCGAAGCCAATGCCATGTCTTCTGCAAATATTATTGCGGTGGCTGGAAAAACCCTTGGAAATCATATAGTGGTGACTAGGGCTGCTTATCGAGCGAGTCGATCGCGAGCAGAGGGTTGCTCGACTCGACTCGAAAACTTTTTTACCCTTACTCGACTCGAGCTCGATACTCGCGAGTTCCATTATAACATGCTCGAGCTCGAGCTCGTCAAAATTTATTGTTGCTCG
>JAULKK010203549.1:0-15892 GCA_032355705.1 Rubia peregrina | reverse complement strand
CTAATAATATGAATTCAAGGTAAAATAGAGTCTTCAGAGCATCAAAGTCTACCAAAATGAGCCTAAGAAGGTACCAAAATAACCATATAAAATGGACACATCATATATGTAGCTAGACATATTGAGGTCAAATATGATCATTGAAAACCTTAAAAAAATAAATGTCATTACTGCTGGGACTGAGAGACTGTGGGCTAGGACTACTATTTTTGTTTAGATTCAGAAATACGTGTTTTAGTTTTAAAGTGGTGACTTACTTCAGAAGTTCTATGTTGTCATCCTCAGCAATAATACTAGGGGTTTGACTCAGAAAGTGGGAAAATTATATCTTAGATTAGGCGTGGTATGAGTCAGAAAGAAATTCTTTTGTTTCAATCTACAACAGTTTTATGAAAGAACTTTGTATCAGATCATCTCATGATATTCTTCTTTGTCTTTTTCTCAGTCTATATATAAATATAGCTTTCATTGCAATATTTATATTTGGACTGTTAATATTAATTAATATTAATTGATTATGTTCAGATTTGGGGTTTACCTGAATGTAATTAGACCACATTATCCACATTTTTCCAATATGCGTAGAGATAATGATCAAATTTTAATTCTTTCATATATTTTCATACTCAGTGGTTCAGTTAGGCATACTAGAGGGAACTTGTTCTTACTAATTAGTTTTTCTAATACATAGAGGTATCCGTGCCTCTAATATTGTCGACCAGAAATTTCAATTTATGGTTAACAACATTCAAAATTTATATGATTCACGGCTTTTTGTCTTTTTCATGAAGATCTTCATTTTTTTTAAATATATATATAGCAGTTTTCTTTTTCTTTTTCTCCTGTGATGTAAAATATTTAGATATTACCTCTGTAATGGTAGGAATTTGTTCTATTTTTATCTCCGCTGGGAGTGAAAAAGTAAGTTAGCTCTAAATGAGTTTAAAGAGGGAGAACAACCCTTACTTGAGATAACCATTAGGTCATCCTTTCCATATATCTTTGTGGCTGGTGTAGTAAAGCTATGGGCTAGAGTGTTGAGTGATCTGAGGATTATCACTACTGCAGGCACCCCCTCTGACACCGGTCGTTGGGGCCTCTGACACCGGTATTTCGACCCCCATTCAACCGGTGCCTAAGTAGGGTGGCGTTGAAACATAGTTGCTATGACACCGGTAAAAGAAACCAGTGCTAGAAAGGACACATAGCACCGGTTAAAAAGATCGATGCCAATAATGTAGAACTGGTGCTGAATTCTCATGAAGGGTACCGGTTATGAAAATCTGTGCCAATAATTATTTACAGGTGCTAAATCATAATATACAAAATTGGTGCCAATAATTATTTACAGGTGCTAAATCATAATATACAAAACCGGTGCCAATAATAACTAAGCGGTGCTAATACCACACATTCAACGCCGGTTTAGTGAACCGCTGGTGAACGGTTAATACCAGCACCAGTTTTGGCTTACTAGTGCTACATGTAATATAGTACCTGGTGCCAATTTAACTAGCAACAGTACCGGTTCAGAAGTGGTGCTTAGGATTAGAATTATCAATGATTTTCCAGCACCGGTATTGTAGCCAGTGCTTGTTTAAGGGCGCTGTAAATTTTACAACATCGGTATGTTATTTGGAAAACAGGTGCTGGTTTTTATTTTCATTTGCAATGCCCTATTTGAATTTATCTCTGCCCATATGGATTGAAACTGGGGCTAATACGACAGAAGATACTATAAACAACCAGCCAACAAGAGATAATCTACTAACTAACTTAATACTAAGAAAGAACAAAGAAATGGAGTATCAACTGATAATGTCTAAAAAATTCCTTTCACAAAGAAAATTATAGAAAAAATTGTAAATATCTTTTGACTTACATTTTCTACACTGCCTTGTACTTGTCAAGTTCCATGAAAGTTTTGCAGTCATTGGAATATTCGTCCACCCAAACCTGACACCATCTATTAGCTTCAACTGCTATCTCCTTGGCATTATATGCACATTGCTAGAGGGAAATAGTTGTTGCATTCAGAACAACCCGATGATTAATTACGTGAAAGTATTTACTAATTAAGAATTGAAAATGTTGAATTTGTAATCTATCGACCAACCTCGAGGGTATCTGTAGAGGTAGTCTTTAGCACAAGCTCTTCCATGTAAAGGACGACAAAAAATTCACATTCCTAACCACTCAATTTAGCTCGATACTACAAATGAAAAAATTGAGTTAAAAGTAATTGTATTAAATAAAGGTGGGAATGAATGAACTGTTTGAGTGATTGACTTACATTGATGTTTGTGATTTTCCATGTGTAATCCAGAGCCGGTTCTATCTTCATCTTTTGTTTTTGATATTCACATGCAATTCTGGTAATTATCATGAACTTTTAATGTTTAGGATAATTACGTTTTTAAACATTAAAATTAGTATGAAGAAAGGAATAAACGTACCTAGAAATATTGTTGTTTTCACTGATGTTTTTGGTTTGATTCCTACAGTCAACGAGTTAAGGATAAAAAAAAATCCGTACTATGACCGATGAGTATTAAGCACCAATGATCTTTGCATTGAGAAAAAAGTAGCACGTGAATGAATTAGTTAGGTGTGTACAATTTTTTTAATTGACTAAAATTGTAAAGTGCCACTTACATTTTAATGTATGGAAGCACATAAATCACGGAATCTGTATTGAGCATGGTTTCCAGAATGGCTTTAGAACGACCCTTAACTTCTGCATCCCTTATTTTCAAGGCATAGCCTCCCATACAACACTAAACAAAATGGATGCAGCCATTGTTAGTTTCGAAAACTTGGCCCCAGAGGTGACTTCAAAAATAGCATTAGTTAATATACTATTAAAATTAGTGTGTGTGTGTGTGTATATAATAAATTAATGTGAAAAGTTAATTACCCCATCCAAACATCTATCATCGAGTTTGATAACCAAGCCATTCCTCTAAAGTTTCCAAGCTTGTTCCCTAACTCCACCAAGCAATCCATAAACAATGCAGCACTATGTAGTTTGCCAAAAGTCGATGGTCGATACTCCGGAAACAAAATCAATTTTCCAGACTCATGCATGCTCTTAACAAGGTCATTGCAGTATTTGATTTAATACGTCATGTTGGGATATATTGTGAACTGATTCTTATTGACAATATAAAAATGGAACTATGGCAATGAAATTAGGGAATTCGATAAATAATGAGATATAATATAAATTATGGATGTTATCTGCAAGTACCAATGTCATAGGCCTCTCATTCATAAATTCTCCCTTCAAGGAACGGTGGGAGTTTGTTGATCCAGAATGCCTAGGGGTTTCTAGCTGCAAATAAAAAGTAATTTAATTATAATGATTACTAATTAAAAATTGGACATGTAAAAGTTCTTTTGGTTAATTTTATTACCTCATTCTTGGTGCAATTGATGAAATACAAATATTCAGCCTGGGTGTGTTGCACTTAATGTCCTCGGCCAGCGTATCATCTCTGAATGAGACTAACGTCATCGGCCAATCCACCACACTCCCCAAAGCGTCTCCCACGTCATTGAAATTGTGGCTGGCACATGGTAACCGGGCCCTTGGATGGCATATTGGCTCCCATACACGGACGCGAGCAAATTGACACTTTGACTTCTTAGCATACCTATATTTTTGGAGCCTTGTTTTAGCAACCCTCTGTCTCTCTCCCTGAAGTTTCTTGACATACAAGGTCACCAACTAAGAATCATATTATGAATGGTGATAATGAGCTAGTCTAAAATAGTTAATGATTCGATAAATGGAAGAAAAATCCGAACGGTTCCAACAATTGAGCTGTAATGTATATTTACCTCTTCATTCATCCTCTTCACCGTCTCTATGGGGATCTTGGCCCGAGCTGTTGAGACCAATGGAAAAACCTCCGAAAATACCATTCTCAATGAAGATCTTATGGTCCGCTAGGCCTTCTCGGATACTTACTCCCCCAACTGAACTTATGCCCTTGACTAACTACTAGAGGTAGAAGACCATCGCTTTTACGATCTGCTACTAAGCGGAAGGTTTCTTGGACACCTTTTTCTATAATGAGGAGTTGTTGGAGCACTTGATTCATGTTATGCCTGGGATAGTAGCAGGTGCTGGTATTCGGGTTTCGGTGCCTCTGTACCGACTCGTGTAATCCCTCTTCCCGATGACTATGATCAAGATGTCCTCCCTCGGGCCCAACTCTAGGGTTCCCTTCTCTTTTTCTTTGTCTATCCTCAACTACGGGTTATACTATTGTGTAGTAGTGATGAATGTCAATCTTTTTCCACTCTTCATCGTCCATCCACCGATACCTTTCCCACGGCTTTTATTTTTGAACTCTACCATCAGGCAGATGGCAGTTGCACTTGTTCGCCACCTTGGACTTCCAGTTACGACGTGCGTCACCTCTCTTGTTATTCCACGTCTTATTCAACTTGTTCCATTGTGCTTCAGCCAATTTAGTTTCAAATTTTAAACATGACTGCAATGGTAGTGAAAAAATTAGGCAGGTTAGGAACATGGATATATAGTGGTAGTTGTAATTAACTATTAGTCAAGTATTACAAAATATTTTTTTACCTTTATGTCTCTCCAACCTTCTTCCTCCACATCCTTCGGGATGTCCAACCAATGTATACATGTAACAAATCAGACCCACCTCTGAAATGTGTAATTGCAATATGTGGTCCATGCACTCCAGTTTTTGACACAAATCAACTAACCCTCTATTTCCTTGAAGGCGACTAGGACAGGCTCTTTTTTCTTGGAAAGCATGACCGACTGGCAAGTAGTTGTCCCCCGTTCCCTACACCAAGTGCCAATCTCAAACTTGTTGAACTGCTTCCCATTCCACCCGCCTGCTTTGGAGATGCCATTGTTACATGGATCGCGTAGGGAATTGTCCTCTCTATCACTCTGGTGCTGTTCAGGAGCTTCCACCTCAGGAGTTTCATATCCACGAGCACCACTAGCACCGGCTTGATCTTCCTCAAATTGAATTCTAAGGGGTACCACCGATGAAACCTCCTCTTCTCCGGCTTTAGAAGTCACTTCCTTGTTCTCCACCCTCTTTTGTTTCGGCGGAGGGCCAACCTTCTTCCTATTTCCGGCCACTTTTTTAGTTTTGGGAGGCATCTACATATGGTAATTCAAAAACCATTCAAGATCACACATTGTACATCACACATTCCAACATCACAACCATGTGAATCACAGTTCCAACAATCCAATACTCCAACATCACAACATCACAGTAATTCCAATATCACAGCATCCCACAATGAACATCACTCTCCAACATCACACAATGAACTTCTCACATTGAAAAACTATTCAATATCACACAATGACCATCACCCCTAACATAACACAATGAACATGACACTCCAATATCACCCAGATAACATGACACTCTAACATCACACAATAAAACCAAACACACCAACATCACATAGTTAACAACCCTAAGCAACTTAATATCCAAAAGGATTCATTCACACACTTCATCAAACTCCTATAAATTCGTACAAAATCAACGAATAAGGTTTGTACAAAATTTATAATGAAGGAGTGTAGAAGTACCTTTAAATTTTCTGGAAAAAATTGGGTGAAGGTGAGTTCGCCGACGTGAAGTAGAATAATCCGGCCGGAGGTTACGAACACAAGGGTATCTTGGGATTCTTATAAGAAGTGGAAGTGAGATGTTCAGCAAATAGATGTTTAATGTGGATTTAATGGTGGAGAAAGTGGAGAAACCATTCGGAAGAGTGGGGAAGAAGAAGAAAATGTGACTGTTATGCGAGGAAGATGATCGGTCGCATTTTATATAAGCAGACTCAACACCTGTATGTAACCAATAACATTGGTGTTGAAGTATTCTATACTGGTGCCAATGTTCTGAGAAGCAACTGTGTGAGGCTGATATGTTTATTTTTTTTTCTAACCCAAGATAATTTTGTCTATGTATAGAGCATCGGTATATGTATCGGTGTTGTATAAGAAAAAAAGTTGTGTTGATTCTGTGTGAAGCAACTTCTTGAGGCTGCGATGATTTTTATTTTTTTTCAACCTCAGAGCAAACATATTTTTTCCTGAAATACAGAACACTGGTATATGTACCGGTGTTGTTTCACCAATAAACCGGTTCTTACTGTGTGTGAGGTAGCTGCTTAAGGCTGGGTTATTTTTTTGAACAACTGGAGCAAACTCATAAAATATTTTCTAAGTACGGAGCATCAGCACAGTAATCGGTGCTGGTTGTGAAAAATCGGTGCCAATAATACATTAAAGCATCTCCGCAGAGCTGCTTAATCCTGACAGGGATTAAATTTTCAGCGCCGGTCGAATACCGGTGCAAGCGGTTGAACCGGTGCATGTATATATAATGTTGGGCTGAAAACTTTTTAGTCCAATTTGAATTTGGGGGGGGGGGATAATATTCATTTCTACACCGGTGTAAGAACTGGTGCCAAATTGAAAATTATGACGTTTTAATTTTTCTGCCTAGGAATGGACAAAAAAAAGTATTTTGAAAAAAGAATTAGCACTGATACTTCAACTCACCTAACCGTTATGGTTTCTATTCCTACTATTTTGCAATTTTCAATTTAAGTCCCACTTTTAGGGGGAAAGTTTTGTCCATTTTTTCATATAAAATTGGACAAAAAAATATTCAATTCAACATTCAATAGAGCTTGTGTTTCAAAATTATGTTCGATGGATAACCCAAAATGCTCCGATAAGAACTTTGTTAAAATATTACTGTTGCCCAAAACTAAATTACACCTTTTTTTGTATCCAAATTATTTCATATATTGTGTATTGTTGGGTTAATTTATGGTTTAAAATATAATTTCATGGTTTAATAGAATTTGGTAAAGCGCTAGTACATGCCATATAGTATCTTACTCCAGATAACTTAGAAGTTAGAAAGTTCAAATGAGAAGTTTTCTTGCTGAGCCTTTTCCAGCAAATATGCAACATTTTTTTATTCGATCTAGGAATTAAAATTAGGGTCCCATAATGTATGATTGCATCTGCTCCGAATTGAATTTGAACCCCCGAGTGAATTTTATCTTTTTGCACTTAGGTCCCTCCAAGAATCTTGGAAATGACAAAACTCAAAATTGGTGATTCAATAGTGCAATTGAGTATTGTTTGATCATAACTACGCGATAATGACTTGATTGGGTAAATAAAACATCCTCAAAACTAATCATAGAAAACAAGTACAACATTTTTTAGAAATTTCAGTGTTACCCAAAACTAAGTTTCACCTTAACCATTAATTAGAAACACTTGATTCTTGTTATTTTATCCTCAATAAATGAATTCTAAGTCATATAATTTTTTATAGTATAAATTTTGGGGCGGAAGTACATGTCCTAGACTAAATTGTGAAAAAAAGTTTGGAAATATTAATGAAAATCATATTTCTTTACCACCATAAATTTAGATCTTGGGTTGATGCACCGATGGCGAATGTAGGGTATATTTCCTCTCCAAGTATTAAATCTGAATTGACAAAGCCCATGTCGATTAGCTTATTTAATTGTAACTTTAAAATGTTAGCACCGGTTCTGGGAAAAACACAACTTGTGCCTATACAACATGAAGCAGTTGTTTATGGCTGCTTAATCCCGAATTTCCATGACGCATTTGTAACTACACAGCACCGGTACAAAGATTGCGCCTAAATTTTGAAAAAATGTTGCTCAAAATTGGATAAAGCAGCTACCCATGGGTGCCTTGAATTATTTTTTCAGAGCTCTTCCACTACCTAAGAGCAAAGTGTAATTTTTTTTCTTAGCATGTAGCACCGGTGAACTTTAGTTGCTGGTAATGTAATATACCGGGGCCTAAAACTCAAAATGCTGCTTATGGCTACCTTCAATAAAAAAAATTAAAATCCTTTCTCTCCAACCCGAGAGCAAATGTGGATAATTTTTCCAAAGTACACAACACCGGACTCAATTTTGTTGTCATGTAAACAAAAAACCGATGTCTGTTATGAAACAGAGCACATTCTCAATTTTTCAGCCCCGGTTTTTATTCACATAATCGGTGCTATTTTATTTCAATTTAACTAAGCCATAATTTATAACGAAGTTCAAAAAAAGGGAACGTGAAACAATACACCACGAACAAGGTTAACCCAAATACATATATTAGTATCACTAAGACAATTCTATAGCACACATGGGAGGACACAAAAGTATAACTATAATTACATTTATGGTCATAATATAATATGCACCTATCTTTTCCTTTTCAAGACAACATCACCCCATACAATTTGACCGCTCTCATCAACCCATAATCCATCACCATGTGACCGTCTACATACTAAACCTCCACCCACATCCTCCAAACTAAGAAATACGGATGGGAACTCGGGACATTCTTCTCGACCGGGCCAATCAATCTCCTCTTTGAAGTAGAACTTCTTCCCATGTAGGACAACATGCCACTTCTCATTGCTAGGATCCCAGACATAAAAAACCCGGCGTGCCTGGGCAGCTAAGATTAACTTGTCATCCTCTTAGCCTTCTGCCTACTACCATCCTTGTGAATGACCTTCTACAATCTAGGATGAATTGCTTAGTAGAAATATACAAATAAACTCACAAAACGTGATCTAGACGCTCTTAAGGACACAACATCTATTAGGTCTAATAAGTCTACAAAACTAAGGATTTAGACAACAAAACCAACAATGGCTATCTAAACCCTTGTCATGTAAATCCAACAAAACCCTGCAACCAACCAACCAAAACATATTGAAAATGTGCTAAATGCATCGGTTAACACATGCTTTTGGGTGCAGATCATGAGGAAATCCCAAATGAATAGATTCTTGCGGCGGAACCTGTTGTGGCGTCATCATCTGTGGTTTCATCGGCCCTTTCGAGGCATAATGTATGCTTCCTCGTCTGCATCCACATCAACATAAGAATATGCACAAGGTCATCTATTAGCATAAGAAAAGTAAGAAATGGAACACGGCCCCAAATTTTAGATGGTTTCAAAATATATATTTTTACTTCGACTATGTAAAATTTTATAAAAATAAACTTTACCATTAATAATTGTGTGGGTAGTTTGTGAGATAATGGTAATGTATTTGTATATAGTAATTTACATGTGTATCTTTCACATATTCCTATTATTAAGACATACCGTGATTGTTAATTGCTAAAATTATGATAGTTAACTAGTAATTATGTGGTTAGAAAACTAGTAATTTTCTTTTATTTTCAAACATTGTATCACAGTATTCGACACACTTTTAATTTGCCTGAAAATATATTTGTGCAAGAGAAAGTCTGAGAAAATGCGGTCTGTGTATAAGGTTGTGGACAGTCAAATATAATTTTTTACCTTATATTTTGTATTTTTCATAAAATTAAAATACACATTTTTAAAGTTCAAATAAGTAATAATGTGTATTTGAATGTGAAAATATAAAAATATATAATATAAATTATTTTATGTATTAGTGCATAATTTAGCAAATGAAATTTATAACTAAAATTGTACAGTGGACTGTTCATTAGCTTATGGACAGGCCGCCTGTCAGGATACCCACTCTTTTTATAATATAATTCGGATAAAATTTACATCCAAATTATATCATACCCGGGGGAATATGTACAAATTATGCCTAGTTATGTATAGTTTTAATCCCACAAAAAGTGGGACATAAATTATCATTTAAATTTATATATGAATCAAAAAAAATTTATTACTAGATAGATCGTTCTTATTGTATCTGAATATTATGTACAAATTAATTTTTTCTTATTTTATAGCTTCATTGCAAAACAATTGGGGTCTAAAATAATATTTTTACTATTACCAAGTAAAATAATCACTTTAAAATAGCTGTACAAATTTTTGGAGAATGCCCTATATATGCGGTTGGTGAAACCTTGAATTTCCCCATATAAGACGAGGTTACTAGTTTAAACTCTAGGCGTGGTGAAGGCATCTGACTAGCGGTTAAGGATATCATCGTTTGAATTCTGTGATGGACAAGTGATGCCTCATGTAGCCTGGGTCGTTGATTGCCCCTTCATGGCAGCAGAATTACATCGATCATGCTAAAATCTGTCGAGCTATACTAATCTAAGGTTAAGAAACTCTCGTTGAGTATCCAGTTATGTTGAATCAGATAATGTTTCATCTACTTCCCTAGAGTCTCCGGACTCCTAGTTGATGAGTATTTGACTATAGAGAAGATAATTGTGTACGAGATGGTGACAAGTAGTTTGGTGCCCTTAGGTTCCCACATAAGCGAGCCCATGATCACCACCATTATATTATTCCACTATATATGACATCAATAAGATTAAGCCCGAGTGCTACATAATTAAGCATCATGTGTTAGCCTTTGTTGTGCATAAGAAGAAGGCTACCAAGGGAATTTGATTAACACACATTACACCTTTTTTAATGGTTGTTTGAAATCTCTGACCTATCATCCAACATCCTAGTGAGAGATTTTGAGTTCGGAACACGTGACATGCAGCAGTTCCGTAAAAAAATTACAGAAACGTCGTGCAAAAGAGCTATAATAGTTGTATTTGCACTTGTGTATATCAGAATAGATAATGTGAAATTGCTAAAGGATAAAAGCGATTCAAACAACAAGAAAAATAATAAATGGCGGAAAAGAGTGGAAATGTCATTGTTTTGAATCTTGGGACTAACAATATCTAATAATTATCAAGTTAATTATAATGTTTTAGCATCAACGTCTTCTTTCTCATCATTGTGCTGTCTTTCTACCTTCACCATCGCTACTCTGTACTCTGTCACCAAACGTCCACATTCCCCCCCCTAATAGTCATATTTCCACAACCAAACCATTGCTCTGAAACACAAAACACAACTATGGCGGCTCCGCCATAGGTGGAAACACCCATATCATATAAAGATATTCTATCCCAATCCCAATCTACCCTAACTAGCTCTTATCCTCATCAATCGAAGCCAATTGATCTGAATCCAACCACGTAATTCAAGGTTGATATAGTAGTGTTGTTTAAAGATAATGAAATCAATCTACTCTTAGAACCCTTCAAGCGTCATCTGGTTGGAAAATTCCCAAGAGGAAGGTTGGCCCTAGAATTTATCCGAACTACATTTAAGAAAATTGGTTTCAAGTGTGAACCTATTATTACTGATTTGGATCGTAGAAATATCTTCATCAAGTTGATTTTGATGAGGATATCCAAAGTTGTTGGATTAAGAAGAACTAGAACATAAGTGTGGCTTATATGAAAGTGCTAAAATGGACTAAACATTTTGATGTTAGTGAAGAACCACCACTAGTCCCAATCTGGTTAACAATAAGTTTCCCTCCTGCCAATTATCTTCATAAGGATTCAATACCTCTCACAGTTGCAAGATTAGAAGAACTCACAATTCCAGACGCACCTACTCAGAATCACTCTAGACCATCCACTATTCGATTATGTGTAGAATATACCTCACAGATCCATAATGGTTGAAGAATAAGACTCGATTATGTTAAGGAAAGTAAGTGGTATCCTGTACTAAATTTTCTAAGATAGGTCATAGGAATAAATATTGTGGTGTTAAGAAAGTGCAACTTAATGCTAAAACAAAAGCAACTACCGCAATAGTGAAACCTAACCTAGATCATGAAAATCATAAATGGATCCCTATTTCCTCTAAAGTTGTAACAAAAGAAACTGATGAGGTTCTAGAAGCAAATGAGACACGACAAACTGGACAGAGAGCTAAAGGCAAAGACCAAATAACACAAAGAGCACCAGATATGGAAAATTTTGTCTCTAACTTTTCCAGTTCTGAAGAAGGGATCAATTAACACAAAAGAGAGAAGATCTCGGCAGGAAAAAATAGTCCTGGTCATAAGTAAAACCTGCAAAGAGGGAGACAACAAGAAGAAACTTCACAAACTAGAAATTTGTGGATGATTTAGTCTTTCACAAGAAGAAGGATCCTTTACCCTTAATAGAAACTCAATATTGTCACAACTTAAATATTTCAGCTCGAAACTTTTTAACAAATTCGCTGAACAAAATAGGTGCCGACCTCAAATCAAAAAACCGATTAGGAAACATAATGGAACACCCAGAAAGTAAACTCAGAATCTAAATCTAAGAATTTAATTGATAACTCAGAATCTAATACCCCAGGGAAACCAATATATAGTTGAAAAACAAGGTACCAGTGAAGACAACATACTGCAAAACCCATGTATACCTAAACTTTCTGAATCAAGTAGAAAATTATTCAGATCACCTAACCAGGTAATTACCCACTTGAAATATAAAAATATTATTATAAATGAATGTTAACCTATTATCTTGGAATGTCGGAGAAAATGAGACATCTTTCCTAAGAATTAAAAAGTTGATAAATATGCACCAGATAATCTAGGTTTTTCATCAACTGTGACTAGCAAATTTTAGGGAGATATTCAATTCTTTCACGGTAAGAAAGATTATATGGTCTGGAAACCATCTACTCTAGGTAATTTTACTATATCTTCTGCCTATAACATCATAAGACAGAAGAAGAATCAATCCTTATCACTGAAAAAGGTATGGTCCTCCAATCTGCCTACAAAAATCATTTTTTTTTCATGTGAAAACTACTCAATTCATGCTTGCCTTTGGATGATGTGCTATGTAGAGTAGGCTTCCCAAATGTGTCAAAATGTGCCTTTTGTGATAATGCTGAAACTATAAATCATTTATTTCATACTTGTCATTTCGCAACTAAGTGTTGGGATTCAATATATTCTTTACTTGATTTTAAAAACTCTCGGGCTATTATGAATATCTATGCACTACCACAAAAACACCCCTCTGGTACCCGTTTTTTGGCACCAGTGTCCAAAATAAATTAGCACCGGTTTTTTTACATAGGCATCAATTTTTTTAAAACCGGTGCCAAAATTTACTAAATTCACCAAATTTTAGCACCGGTTTTCAAAAACGGTGCCTAAGTAAAAAAAATTGGTGCCCATCTTTTAAAATTCATTCTTCCTGCCAAACATTTACCAAAATTTAGCACTGGTTCTTAAAAACCGGCACCTATGTAAAAAACCGGTGTCCGTCTTTTAAAATTCAATCTTCCCGCCAAAAATTTCAAAACAATTGCCAAAATTTAGCAACAGATTTTAAAAAAATCGGTGCCTATGTAAAAAAAATCGGTGCCCATCTTTTAAACTAAAATCATCCCGCCAAAAATTTCAAAATATTGGCCAAAATTTTGCACCGATTTTTATGTAAAACTGGTGCCCATCTTATTCATGAGATGGGCACAACTGCAAGCAGCCACTCTAAGTTAAATTATATTTTTGCTTAACTTTCAAAATCATTTACTTGTTTTGTTGATTTTTCTTAATAGCTAACTTGATTTAAATTAATCAATTATCAACCTTTATTGACATAATATATATAAATAAAAATGTTTGACGTTAGCTAATTAACGTCTAACCCTTAATTGATTTAGTATATATGAATAAAAATAAAAATGTTTGACTTTATCTAATTAACGGCCCTTCCATTCAACCATACATGCCCAAATCGCAATGTCGCAATCGTATACTATTCAATTGAATTTTGGCATTGCCAATTTCGTGATTCAACAATTCATATTTCTTGAAAGGACATAAGTGCAAATGGTAAAAACTTTACTCGTAACTTCAAATTGAAATCCGCTCGAACGTGGTGCTTCCATGTACACCCCCCATTTTATTTTTCAAATCTGTAACAGAATATTTATCATCGATAGGGCAAAAGAACATATCCGTAATCCTTTCCGATTTCTCTTCCTTAATTATATGTTATCAACTCTAAGTTACTCTGGAACATCTACTAGCACTTTCCACAATTCACCAAAAAATATATTATTTAATATTTTTATATTTAGGTAAGAATAACAGAAATCATGTATTTCATAGTAATGGATAATGGGGAAACACAACTTTGGGCCACAATGTAATTTTCCAAAATTGTGCACAAGTTATCAATGTTGACTTTTGAGGCCCATCCATTCACCCATACATGCCCAAATCACAAAGTCGCATTCGTATAATATTCAATTGAATTATGGCATCGCCAATTTCGTGATTCAACAATTCCAAATTTCTTGGAGGGACTTAAGTGCAAAAAGTAAAAACGTTACTCGTAACACCAATTTGAAATCCGCTCGAACGTGGTGCTTCCCTATACACCCCCATTTTATTTTCCAAATTCGTAATGGAATATTTACCATTGATCGGGCACAAGAACATATCCGTAATCATTTCTGATTTCTCTTCCTTACTTCTATGTAATCAACTCTAAGTTACTCTAGAACATATACTAGCATTTTCCCACAATTCATCAAAACATATTATCTAATATTTTTTATATTTAGGTAAGAATAACAGAAATTATGTATTTTGGAGTAATGGATAATGGGAAACACAACTTTTGACCGCAGTGTAATTTTCCGAAATTATGTACAAGCAATAAATGTTGACTTTCGAGGCCCTTCCATTCACCCATACATGCCCAAATCGCAAAGTCTCAATCGTATATTATTCAATTGAATTTGAGGATTGCCAATTTAGTGATTCGATAATTCCAAATTTCTTGGAGGGACCTAAGTGCAAAAAATAATAAACTCAATTATATTAATTTTATTGTTGACTCAATTATATAAATATAATAATAAACTTAATTACTTGTACATAACTCAATTATATAAATATAATAAAAATAAAATTTTATTTTATTATTAACTTATTTTAATCATAATGTGAATTTATAAAATAAGAGTTGATTTTAAATTTAAACTAACTTGTCATATGATTTTGATTTGAAGCCCAATCCATAAAATCCCAAACCCTTTTAATTTGTAGCCCAATCAATAAAATCCCAAACCTAGTTGATTAATCCCTTCTCTTTTTTCCACCTTTGCCTCCAGACCACTCGGCTTCTCTTCTCATTCTTTCCACATTTGCATTTGACGCCACCAGTTGCGCCACACGACGTCACCAGCTGCGCCACCTGATGCCATCAGACGCGCTATCGGATACCATCAGTTGCACCTCTTGACACCGCAAGTCGTGCCAAAAGACGATCCATGTCCTCCGCAAGTCGCGCCAGATTGACAGGTAATTAACTTTTGTTTGGCTAAGATTATAAGTATGTTAATTTTCATAGATCTGGTATTTTGTTAATTTCTCTTGCGTGATCTTCGCATTGCTTCTTCACACTTATTTATTATGCTATACCGGCTTAAGAACTAGGCTTTCATATGCTTTTATTTTTAAAGAATACTAAAGTGTACATGTTCTTGTTTTTGTAAATGATTATGAAATATATGTTTCAGGATGCATATGAGGAGGAGATTGATCCTGATGACCCATCATATGAAGTTAGTGTGTTTATCTTGTATTACATACTTATGAGAACCATTTTTTAATCTATTTAACAGGTTGTTAAGTGTGGCCCTGAGTCTACATTTTTTCATGATCGTATACTTAACTCGAGAGCTGATTGCATTGGGTGAGGTTGTGGCAACAGAGATAAGAGGTTTGTGATCTGTAGATACCATTGCTTCCTTGCCATCTTTTTTGGGTTACATGCTAGGTGTTTGATATTATGTTTGAGAAGAATATCCTGCGCACAAAAAGGGAAAATTCCTCACCTTGGCACCATGATGATGGAGTGTTTTGTTTGAAAATTCCTCACCTTGGCACCATGATGATAGAGTTTGAAAATTCTTTGTTGATTGAGATTATTTGTCTGTATGCCGATACATAAGATTATTTGAACTTGTTATGCAATATATAGTGTTTGCATCCGAGAACCTTTTAAAAAC
>JAULKK010203439.1:0-26112 GCA_032355705.1 Rubia peregrina | reverse complement strand
AGGATAGCAAGGGTTATATGGGTTCAGGTATTTTTAATTTTCATTGGATATTTTTCTTTTTACCATGTAAACAAAGTGTGCTGTTGATGAAAGAAGGGTGCTAAGATGGTGTAGGTAACATAATTGGGTGAGCAGAGCTGCATTGGAGTAATTAGTTTAGAAATTATTTCCAAGTGTAATCTGTTTATATATTTGTAGAGTAATTCCCTATCTGTTACTTTATCTACAACTTGCGCCTAACTGCATAATTACTACAGTATATTTTAAATGTTGCTCAATATAATTATTTATTGGATTGTTTAAATAGGTACATTTGAATTTACTAGCAAATGCATAGATGTTAAAGGATTTTCTAGATTAGACTCGATCTTAAGGGGAGCACAAATAAATGGATGTACATACTCCCTCTGTTTCTCTATAAGTGGTACCATATGTTTAAATGCTTGAATTTAGGCAGAGAAAATGAGTGGATGGAATTGAATGGAGAGCGTAAAAAGTAGATTGAGTGAATGAAAGTAAAGGAATATTACCAGAAATGGAAAGTGTGTCAGTATAAAAGAAACAATACAAAAAAAATGTGTCAATAATTGAGAAACAGATGGAGTATCTAAATTATTATAACTAATTACTTTTTTTCCTTCTCTCTCGGGCTATTAAAGATAAATGGAAGTGTCATTCAAGAAATGTAGAGTTTTTAGCTACATGAACCATATTTAAATGAATAATACTAAAATTATTTTCTTTTCAATTTTATCTTGTAGTCAAATATCTATAACATTTTATATACCACGACTTTCATATTGGATACCTATTATGTATTTTTACAAAATTTTATGAATTACAATTTCCAATATTTTAATGTTCATTTTAACAAATTATAATATATTGTTTAATCCTTTTTTACTATAACATAATTATATTAATTGTGTAAGAATCAATAATATATATATAGTAGCAAGATAATGAAAATGTGTATTTACAACAAAGTATCGTGTCTTAAATACTTGTTTTTACAACGAGAAAAATGTTGTAAATAAAATGAAGGTGACATTAAAAAATTCTTGAGTCCGTCTCCTGCGAGACCATCTCATGGTGAGACCAAAGACTAGAGAGAAAATAGTAAAAGAGCTAAGTGATTGTAATAGTCTTGGTTGTAATTGACATTACAACCACTTTTACCAACCTGTTGTAAAAGATATATTTACAACAGATTTGTATAGGGGTGTAAAATGGGCGGACGGGTCAAATACGGGTTAGGTAAAATGGATAATTAAAAAATATGGGTATGACCCATTTTGACCCATTTTATGATGGGTAAAATATAGGTCGGGTCAAAACGGGTTGAGTTGAAACTCGTTCAACCCGCGGGTTGAAAGTTATTCAACTCACGGGTCAAAAATGGGTAAACCCGCGGGTTTCAACCCATATGGATTTATGTATCAACCCATATGGGTAAAACCCGAGGGTTTCAACCTATATATTGACTCATATGGGTTTATATACCAACCCATATGGGTAGACCCTCGGGTTTCAACCCATATATTGATCCATATGAGTTTATATACTAACTCATATGCGTAAATCCACGGGTTTTAACCCATATGGGTAAACCCGCGTCAACCCACAAACCCAACCCGTTCAACTTATATTTTTCAACTACCCATTATTCATTTTACCCATTACCTATTTTACCCATACCCATACGAGTTTAAAATTAGATAACCTGATTGACTCGCGGGTTATGAGTCAATTTTGTCACCCCTATTTCTGGTCAAGAAATTGAAAAGAGACAACCAGACTTCCCAGATCCCATATAGCCTCTCCCACCGGAGTCGACCCCAGGGGCACCACAGGTGAAACCTATTCCCACTGGCGCACAATTTCATTGTTATATGCTCATATGTTAGGTCACTAATTCCCTCGACGTAGTCGATGGTGCTTTCAACTCCCTCAGTGCTTCCCTTAACACCGTGGTTAAGGTCTTTCTGGCACAGGCCCGTCAAGTTGGCGATGAGGAAAACCTTCGCAAGGCCTCGGAGGTGGATTGTACTAACCTTCAAGCCCAAGTTGAGTGGCTTGAAAAGGAGAAGTTGGAGCTTCGAAGAAGCTCGAAGCTGAGAAAAAAGATCTCACCGACAAGGCAGTTCCCCAAGCTCAGCATTAACTACTCAGGACCTTTGTCAACAAGATGATGAAGACTGTGGGCTTCCAGGACCTGTTCTTCGACCTCCTCAATACTACCAAGAGTATGACTCGCGCTAAAATGTCAGAGGAATAGCTACCTCCAGAATATGCTCGTCTAATGGATTCATACAATGATGCTGAGGCCAAGAGGCAGCTAGAGCTAAAATGGAATAGCGCATTCCAAGATGACGAGTTGTAACTCCCTCTCCTCAAATTCATCCAGTCTTTGATAAGGATTTATACTACCAAGGAACCCTAGGCCCTAAACTATGATGAAGATGAGGAGTGGAAGAAGGGGGCACCCGACCCTGATGCTCTCGTTCACTAAGAGGTTGTACCTGCCCAGGATGTGGCCATCGATGAGGGTGAAAATGCAACTATTGAGAAGGATGACAGCTTGAAGGATTTTGAGGACACCAACAAGCTTGCTCACAACTCTACTGCAGCCAATGACGCTGCCAAGGAAGGCGACGATACCCTTAGCATCGAGAATAATGTTGAGTGTTTCTTGCTTGAAAAGAAATTGTTTTATTCCTCTTCTTTTCCAATGAATGGATTTTTATTTTTATTTTGATCTCATTTCTTCCTTTCACGTCTCATGGTGTAGGTCTCTCTTCGATACTCTTCTTTCCCTCCTTTGAAGAGCTTTTACTTTTACTGGTTAAATGGGTTATGAGGGTGTGTTTCAATGAGGCAGATGGTTGTGCTTTCTCATACTTTCTGGATGTGAACGAGTGAAGTAAAAGCCTAAAGAGGACCGAAACGGAACTGGGCTTGTTGCAACTGGACTTCATCATGTGTTGTTAGAACTTCATAACGAGTTAGGTGAGTTGCGATAAGATAGAGATCAGAAAGCTGAAGCTCTTATAAATCTCACTAACGACTGCAACCTCCTCAATAAGCAACACCATGATGTTTTTTGCTCGATCCTAGCAGATTTTAGCTCCTTGAACCAGTGTCTATCCGAGGATATAACTTATCAGGCCTTAGGGAGGGGATCTTCCATCCGAGGACACTCGTGGGGTCGAATACTATAAGGCGGAGGCCAAGAGGCTACGCGCCCATGTCTGCCAGGTTGTGGACTTGAATAAACTAGCCAACGAACAAATCTATGCAGTTCAACAATCTGCCCAAGAAAATGACACCTCATGCAACAGTCTTCTAAACGATCGCGAGCAGCTCGTGAAAACAGTTGCCAACTAGGATGCTACGATCAAGGCTTTCTCTGATAGTATGCGTGCGCATGGTCTAAGTTATGACGGTTAAACTTAGGGCTTATCGATGATATTTACACTTTCCATCATGGGATTTATTATAAGATGCTCTATCATTGAGCAGACAAATACCCCTCCCCCGACGAGGTTTTCAATGAAGTGTTTGCTTGGATGAAGGAGCTTCGGCCTACAGCAGCGACTGAGGCTCTTCAATGGAGATTATATTGTAAAGAGTTTCAAACCCTACGGGATGCTCGGCTCGAAGGTCTGTGGGTACAAGAACTACCGACCCTGATGCTTCTGATGCCAGGTCCACCGGTCTCCAGAATCCCAATTCCCCATGACTTCAACCCCCGAAGGATCCCCAGCTTCACAAAGGTATTCGAGAAGCTCTGGTGGGGGTTCATATTGAGGGGGGGTACCATGAATTTGTTGTGGGGAGGTGGCACTGGGCATGCCAGGCATTCGACTGGAGGTACCTCGGGGAATCAGATTGAGAATATGATTGTCTTGATTTTACCATGTGTTTTGAGTTTTAATTGAGCTGAAATATTAATTAAATCCTAGGAAATTTATGTTATTTGAAATATTATTGTAGTTTAGTTATTTAGATGTTGAATTGTCAAGTTGCTGCAGTTTATGATCAGTATGCCCATACCGACCAATATTCCAGAAACATGAAAGAAGTGACCATTTGTGGAAGATGGAAAGGGAGAAAATGATGGAAATGTTGGAAGAACCCATTGGAGATTAATCCGAAGTTATGCCAAGTCAAAATGTAGTTGGAGATAAATCTGGATTGATTTGAAGAATCATAAATTTTAGGAGAGATTTTATTTTCTCTTTGGATTTCAAATAGATAAGGAAGGAAATATTTTTGTTCCTTATCTAACTTTTTATTGTAGTAACTTTTCATACATTGTGAATTCATTCGTACGTAGTCTTAAACACGAAGACAGTCATTCATGCAGAACAATATTCACGTTTGGAGCTTTTCAGTATTCTATTCAGACAATTTTTATCATTTCTCTTTATGATTTTGAAGATTAATTTAATTATGTTTTCTAGCTAAATTATTGTTTTTTGGTAAAGATCAAGGAAGTAATGGTGTGCTGGTTTCATTGAAACTTCTTTCGTGAAGGATGGGGGATATAGAGTTAGTTTTTTCTGGAGGTGTTAGTGGTGGTGTTCAGACGATTTAGTGGTAGTAGGTGGTGTCTGGTGGCGGTGATACTGTCCCAATGGGCATATTATTATTATTTATTATTTTTAATGAAATAGAAAATAAGTAATCACATGCTAATGCATGAATAACGATTATCGGCTCCATTGCGTGGCATTACTAAGATTCGATCTCAGGACCGCCATCCATCAAATGTTCCAAACTCAAAACTTCTGATAAGCTGGATGATCAATCGTTGGACGGTTTCGAAACACCAATGCACATCACCTGGAGTTGAACTGCTGTATATTGGTGTCTAATTAACAACTTTTATTGTTAAACAACTATCCATTTAGCCTAAAAATGAAATTTGGTTATAACCACCGTGTATTGCAATCGTTTTGGTATCAGACATTGCAAGAAAAATTGAAAGCTAAACAATACGCATTGAAATTATAAACGCTGGATTCCATGCTCATTTATCGAATTATGATTAATATTCACCCTGATATATATATATGTGTGTGTGGCCTAAAAATAGGTCCAACCCACACAGGGCTCAACGAAGTGCATGTATAAGAGAAGAGTGAACAATAATCTACAACGCCACTTCACACAGTGCAAGTATCAATACAAATAAGTATTCAGCCATATCTATGCACTTGGCTACCACTCAACCCACACAAAAAAAACATTGCTGATGACACATGTGCTTAGAAGAGTCTTACATCCACCATTATGGCCACGATCAACACGTCTTGCATGATAGGTAATACCCTGACAATGTTGGGTGAGAAAGCCTATACATAGTCAAAGGATTAAGGAAATAAGGTAAATAAGATCCAAAAACCTAAAAAATTACACACAATTACTCAGTACTAACTTAAGTATCAGAGCTTTCACCCCAGATCCAATCCAAGATATTCTTGCAGAGCAAAAGCATCTTTAGCCTGTCACCCTCTGGATTTTCCACCTCCACTTAAAGACAACTCACCACAACAGGGGCTCCATTTTTGGTAACTCTTTAGTATTCATTGTTTTCTTTAAGTTATGGTGTCAAGGACCAGAAGGCAAAAACGTCTTTAGCCAGCCACCAGTTGGAGTTTGCATCGCCACTTAAAGAGAACTCACTGCAATAGTGGCTTCGTTTGTGGGAACTCTTTAGTCTTCATTGTTTCTTTAAGTTATGGTGTCAAGGACTAGAAGGTAGGCGAGCCAACTTAGGAGCATGGCAAAGCCAACACTGCCATTAACAATCCCACCACCTAGATGGCTAGAAACTGTTGAAGTTGAAGAAGTTCGAGAATAGAGAGATGATACGGAAGTGCAATGCCCTCAGGAAGACAAGGAAAATTTAGGTTTCACAGCTTTTCTTGAAGAAAATAGGGATAAAATTTACATGCACTTCGTCAACAACAATAGGGGATCAAAGAATAACCATATCCATTCCCTGGAACTAAGGAAAGAGCGGAGAATAGAAGGAAAAAAACCCCAAAAGAGTGCCCCAAAACCCAAGACGAAGCTATGAACTATGTCATCGAGAATGAGGCAGAACACTCGCACTCAGGTGGAAGAGCTGCAAAATTTTGCAATGCCAAAAAGTTTCAAGCTATTCACTGATGTACCCCAAATTGCAGCTGCTTTAGCCAAAATATGCAAGACAAAGCCCCCAGAGTTTTTTGGGGGAAGAGTCTCCAACGATCAAGTTATAAAGTGTATTTGGAATTGAGAATAAATAGTTGAGTATACAGTCTTACCTCTCTCCTTTATATATATTGGCACGTAGGGCAACTGTTTTGTTTGCTTGTGATGCAAGTACAAGAGATATTCCTTGGCCGGCCCAATGGTTATTACCCAAAGAATATTATTTAGAGGGTAACATGAAGATACCTGAGCTAGCTAGGCTAGGCACTTAGGCCTAGAAAGAATTACACAATATCAATAAGCCCTTAGAAAGTTGAGGGTTCAGCCCTGGAATTCATCCCATGTTTCTTGGATTCGACCTCACTCACCCCCTAACGAGTTTGTTGATCCAACATTCGATATGGCTGTTTCGAACTCATCGTTGGACACATGATGTGATTTCTGAGCCCCTTAGGGGTTCGAGGGTTCATTCCCGGGGTTGATTTGGGATCCTTCGAATCGGTTTTGGATCCAATGTTCGAATAGATTTATTTGTTGAGGTTTCGATCCTCATATTTCTACTTTTGATTAAGGCCAAAGGGTTACGAGTCTACCTTCGAATATGTTTATTTATACGTGGCCTAAGGGCCTCGATAGCAAGGACCGAGGATGCCTCGACCACATATTTACGAGGGAGATTTTGGAAGAGAAGTGGAAAGGATGCAAGTGGCGTGATGCTCACTCACGCCTTCGGGTGCGTGATGTACATACTTGATTCCACACGCTTTTCCTATTAATTACAAGAATCTTTCACCTATGCGGCCCATTAATCCATGTTCTTACTTAATTTTTGGAGGCCCAGGGAAATCATTACATCACCTTTCTTCTATATAAGCCGCTTCCAAGGATCTTTAATCATTTTTCACCCAAATCTTCTCCAAGATTTCTTCTCCTTTCTTCCTCCAGAGCTCCCGTTGTTTTCAGAGAACATTACCTTCCAGAGAACTCCGGCCAGTCTATTTTGGCCATTTCAACCAGTAAGTCCCATTTCCCCCTTTATTTCCCCTTATTCCTTTTAAATTTTCCCAATGTCGCAAACAACCTTTGGGGGGAAAGGGGAAATTTTGACCTATTTTTTGGCCATTCCTTCTACCAGCGGAGTTGAAAACTCCCGTCTTCAAAGTTCCTGCACCGTTTCTTCTTCAGCCACTGGTTCCACTTCTTCTAGCATGAGGGATAGAGAAACCTCAGCTATTTTTCTAGCGCCGCCTCAGGGTTACATCCGGAAGCGGGTCACTTCGAGGGAGAGGGTTCCGAGGGAGATAGTTATCCAGAGGGAAGAGGAAGGCCAATGTTTTATTTTTGAGGAGATTCTAACTCCCGTGGTTGACATTCCCTAGCCAATTACTGTAGATATTTCCCACAAGTTATATACCCTCCTGTCCGTGGTTAGGTTTCCCAAGAACTTAAGATTGGAGGTCCTTCGAGATGGAGAAACCCCTAAGAGCCCTAGATCCGGGAGGTGCGCTGTTTATGGGGGCTATTTTAGGTTTGGGCTTTGCTTTCCCCTTCCCCTTATACTCTCTCAGTTTCTCGAGGAACACCAAATTAATTTATCCCAACTCCATTCGAATGTCATACTTTATGTTATGGCGTTCATGACCCAGTGCCACAACTTAGGAATCACCCCTTGCTACGAAGTGTTTAGGTTCCTTTACTACCTTTTCCGTAGCAAAGATGTGGTACATGGGGATACAGAGATTACGGAGTTCCTTACTCTTAGTGAAAAAATTTTGAACCACCCAATTAAAATTTCTTCGAATTGTCGAAACTGGTACAAACCTCCAATTTACATAGTAAGGCCGAGTGCTATTATGTCTCGAAGTGGAATTCAATACCCAAGTTTGAGAACACTTCCAATTATTCCGCTCTGGAAGGTGTGGTTGAGGATAAGGACAATATTTTGGGTGAGTCCCTAGACATTGCTTCTATTTATGGGAAGAACGTGTCGGGTACACCCAGCCGTAAGAGGTTTACGAAAAGTGGGTTTATGGCCAAGACCTAGCTCTAATTAAGCCTCCTCCCTTCCAACTTCTCGAAGGCCCAATCCTCCAAGAAGAAAAAGAGAAAGAAGAATGAGGGTGAGAGTAGTAAGCCCAAAAAGGGTAAGAGGGGGTCTCCTTCGACTTTTGAGGACGGGGCTCCTAAGAGGTCAAAAAAGGCAAAGTGTACTGGCTCTTCGAAGCTCTTAGAACCCATTTCGGAGGCTGAGCCCATAGTGGTCAAAGACCAGGGGGCTACTGAGGTCACGGAGGTCCTTACTAGAGGTGCCCCCAGTGCCGAAAGTTTTTGCGGCACCTTTTCTTCCTTTTTATTTTGTGTTTCTTTTATTAAATTTTTTTTTGTCTCGGTGGGTTTTTGCCAAGATTTTGTCGGTTATGGGAAAAGGGCGAGGAGATTGTTTATGAAGAAGCTATTGGAACTTCCCCTCCAGCCCCACAGAATCCTTCAGAGGCTCAGGGCCCGGCATTTAGCGCTAAGAGAAACCTCAAGGGCCCTTTGTCCCGCAGCCCCAACCCAGAGGCAGAAAACAAATGATGGGGCCTTCTTCGAGTCCCACGCTGACTCCCGAGCCAAGCTCAGCCCGAGGAGGGTAGCCTCATTCCTTTGGGTTCAGTTGATCCTTCCCTCATCAAATTCCCGGGGGTGACTTCCACTATGGGCACCATTGATTCCGTCCTCTAAGATTTCTTGGCAATAGTGCTCCAAGAAAAAGAGACCTTGACCACTAAGGGGTCTCACAAGAGTGAAGTAAGTGAGCTGTGAGAGAAGCTCAAGAAGGCCACCTCCGACCACGAGGAAGAGCTGAGGAGGCTTCGAGAGAAATTGGTCACAGCGGAGAAGCCCATCAAATCCCTGACCAGCGAGAACACAAGGCTGGCAAATATTTGCTCCGGTAAGTGGCATGATTTCTTGCTCAAAGCATGCACCAACAAGGTCTTGAAGACCCAGGGATTCTGGAGATTCTTCTCTTCCTTGTCCAGGACGTGCATGAGGCTAGCTCAGAACAACCTCACCACCCACCTCAACAAGGAACTTCCGGCTGAATATGCCACTATGTTGGATGTTCATAAGAACAACATCCAACCCTCCCAGTTAGACCATTTTTAGTGGAAGGTCATCCAGGATGGTGGCATCGAGCTTCCATTGCTCGATTATTTGAAGTCATTCGGCCAATTTTTCATTGCGGAGGAAATTCGCAAGCTCAAGGTGGAAAAAGATAAGGAGTGGAATGAGCCAACCCCCTGGATCATTCGAGGCCCAAGCATAAGCCTTCCACCTCAAGTACCTCCCAGCCAGAGCTGTCGGAGCGTAGCGTAGGGGAAAATGTATGAAATTCCTTAGAAATTACTCTAGACGTGTTTTTGTACTGTCTATGCTTTTGAGCTTATTATTATTCATGGAAATATTTTTCCTTATATGTTATTTTTACTTTTTTTTAGTGTTTGTCTCCGGTTCCCTACTACTCCCTATTCTCAAAGGGGATCCATCTTCGACTTCTTCTTCCAAGTGATGAAGAAGTGGTATCATGAAATCGAAGAGTGGGGATGAGACTATCAAATAGCCACTGGGAGGTACTGGTGTTGATCCCTCCACCTCAAATATAAACACTTGGATACTAAGGATGAGTTAGCATTATGGAGGAGTGGACGACATGAGATACAGAGGGGTCTACTCAATAATTTAAGTCATCTAAGAGAGGAGAGAGAGAGAGAGAGAGACTTAGCTGCTGCTAGAGATGGGCCAACCGATGACCACAAGTTCTTCCTCTAGCGGCACAACCATATTCTTACCGAGATGACCATCGAAGCGAACTTTAGTTCGATTTAAGAATGCCTAATTTCAGCTAAAGCATTTAATCATCCAGAGAGGGGTCCTCTTCACTCATCCAGGCAGCCATGGTTCATTATCACCATTAGGCACAGAAGCACTTGGAAGATGCTAACTCTCTTCCTGATACTGTCCGAGAGACTACCTCCAAGCTCGAGGGTTGGAAGAGGAAAAGCCAAGAGCTTTAAGCTCGGGTTGAGAACTTAGAAAAGTCAGTTAGCCAGACTGAGCAAATGTGCTTAGTTGCTTGTAAAGAAGGGGATATGATTGAAGAAGATGCCAAAGAGTATCAAACCACATTTAAAGCTTACGAAGATAGAATTCGAGCCTACTGACTTTTGCTCGGTATGGTGGTGCCTACTCTCATCAATAATTTTGAGGCATACCTCCAGGAGACCGTTGACATCATGAAGCGCATGGAGCTTGATAAGCACCCTAAGTACGGAGAAGTTTATGATGAAGCAGAAAAAGGTTGAAGGAGATATGGGGCTTCAAATTCTTGAACCCCTCCAAAAAAAAGTTTTTAAGGGAAAAAAAGAAAAGCACAGCTTCGAGCTCACAGGGCCCCCTTTCCATGGACCTCATACAAGGAGTGGTTATGTGTTTTCTCATTTTGGTCCATCGTTGAACCAGGAAAGGGGGAGTCTTTTGTGCCCTTAGCTTAGCCAGCCAGATCTACTTAAGGGGTGCGAGTTCGGAATCCAGTTGGAGATGTACAAAATCTATACCAACTCAAAGAGGGCTCCCTCTATCCCGCACCAATTATGGGGGTGCTCCAATAAACATTCAAGGTGACTCATCCAATAAAGCGATCGAGATATCTGAGGAGGATGAAGATCCTGAGGACGTTCCCCTGTCTCAAAGGCCCAGAAAATTGGCAGCGGGACCGTTGAGATCCTCCCAAGTGCAAGGGACTGCTGATCTAGATGGGGAGGCACCGAATCTGATTAAAGATTTCCCTTTAGAATATGAGGTTATAGGGGACCCCTCCATCTCTTTGGAAGAATTATTCCTCCCTTCATTTTTTAGTGTAAGTAGTAAATATTTGTTTGTTGTATTGTAATGTTGTACTTTTTCTTGAATGTATTCATGGAACTTGGCCCTTTTACTTGTAAGCCATTATGAAACTTTGTATGATTGAGTAAAATGTTTAAAAAATTTCTTGGTAAACGAGTAGTTGTATACTTCTCAGGGGGCTTAGCCCCTAGTTAGATATCATAAACTTCTTTTATCTTTTCTTTTCTAAGGGACTTGATCCCTTAAGGTTTGCAAAACTGTGGAGGCCTTTTGGTTCTTTTCAAGGATTTGATCCTTTGGTGCTCGTATTGTGGAGGGGAATTTGACCCCGAGCACTTGATAGGCCGCGGAAGCCCTTTGAATATTCATAAGGGTTGTGTCCCTTGGGAGCTCATATATGTCAACATGATTTTTACCCTTAGTGTTTAACAAGCTGCGCAGGCCTTTTCAAATATTTACAAGGGTTTTTATCCCTTAGGCGCTCATATATGTCAAGGGAATTTTGACCTTGAGCGCTTAACAGGCCGTACGGGCCATTTCGAATATTTACAAGGGTTTTATCCCTGGGAGGCTCGTACATGTGAAGGGGATTTTTACCCCAAACGCTCGATGGGCCGCAGAGGCCTTTAGAATTTTTACAAGGTTTTTATCCTTGGGGCACTCGTTCATGTAAAGGGAATTTCGACCCCGAGAGCTTAACATGCTGTGAAGGCCTTTCGATGTTTATATAAGGATTTTATATTGTTTAAGGAGAGTGAGGGGGTCCTATCTCCTCGACTCATAGTACATTTTACTAATTAGTGTAAATTGGAATAACTCAAAGGAAACGCACTTCAATAGATAAGTAATAAAAGTTGGGAAATCCTATCGACTTACAGAAAGTATTTCCGTTGAAGGTATTCTTTGGCCGATAGCTATTTTTGGATAAGCTATTCCATGACCTTACCAAGTCTACTTAAATTTAAGAGAATAGTACCTTCTAAGGTTCGAGACATTGCATCAGCAAGGAATCGACTCACCCTGGGGTGTTTCCAACATGTAGCTTCCTATAGGGTATGCTTCGATGACTCAGTAGGGTTCTTCCCAGTATAAAACCATTTTACCTTCTGGACCTCTTCATTTTTTTTCATTTCTCCTCATCACGAGGTCCCTTAGGGAGAACATGATTTTTCAAACCCTCCAGTCATGATATCTTTTGATCTTTTCCTTCACATTAGCATCGTGAAAAGATGCCCTTTCTCTTTTCTCCTCGAGAAGGTCTAGGTCCAGCTAGTGTTGTTCATCATTATCTTCCTGGTTTTCATTTGCTGATAGCTAACCTTTGAAAGGTAGGAAGCCTTATCTCGATGGCAATTACAGCCTCTGAGCCTTAGACTAGGCTACACGGGGTGTCACCCGTAGAGAAGGATTTCATTGTTCGGTACGACCAAAGTATGCTGGGTAATTGATTGATCCAATTCCCTTCTGCCTCTTCGAGCCTCGATCTGATATCATTGACAACGGTCTGGTTTGAGATCTCTACCTGCCTATTGTCTTGGGGGTTGTATACCCTGGTAACTTTCTGGTGGATCTTGTATTCTTTATACCAGCTTTTGAATGTGTCACTCATGAACCGGGTACCATTATCAGTTATGATAGTTCAAGGGATCCCAAAGCGGTAGGTGATGTTCTTCTAGCAAAAACCGATCACACCCTTCCCTTTATTTCGGTTTAAGCTTTAGCCTAACCCACTCCTTGAAGTAGTCTACAGTCATAATCAAGTATCAAAATGGCCTGGGGCTTTCGAGAAGGGGCCCACCAGGTCGATCCCCCATATGTCAAATGGCCAGGAACTTTTATATTCATCATTTCTTCTTGAGGTACATGCGTGATCGGTGCATGCCTCTGACACTGATGGTATACTTGGATGTACTTATTAACATAGTCAAACATCTTAGGCTAGTAATATCCTGTCGGAGGAGTTTCATTGCTATCGACCGAGCCCCCTGGTGGCTTTAGAAAGTTCTCTCGTGTGTCTCGAAGATTAGATAGTCAGCTTAATGGGAGGCTAATCATCGAAGGAGTGGTTGCAGATGACCTCGTCGACAGAGCACATCCTCATAGATTACATACTTATGGGCCTTTAGCCTGATTTTCCTTGCTTCGATGGCATCCTCCGGGAGGGTACCATCTCGAAGATAGCCCATGATTGGCGTTATCCATGAATTTTCTTCTTCCCCCATCATGGACATTGTCTCTTCCTCAACGCTTCGTTTGCTCAGGGTTTCCACCATCAAGTAACCCTGGAATTGCAAGTTCAAGTCTGATGACGCAAGCTTTCTCAAGGTGCAGCCTTGTGGTTCTTTTCTCTAGGGACTTGGGTTAGGGTGTAATGGTGGAAGTGTTTGAGGAGGGGCTTCACCACTTCCAAATAGCGTTGTATGCTCCTTTTCCTAGCCTCATATTCCCCCTCGACTTGTGGGATCACGATTTGTGAATTAATGAAAATTTCCAGGCTTCAAACCTTTAAGTCTTTGGCTAGTCGAAGCCCTCTGATTAGTGCTTCATATTTGGCTTCATTATTCGTGGCCTTGAATTCAAAGTGCAGCGCATATGGATAGTTTTTTTTCTCAGGCTTGTAAGCAGGATGCCCGCTCTGCTTCCCCCCAGGTGTGATGACCCATTGATGTATAGCTGCACTGTTTCCTTGAGATATTTTTCATATCATCATATTCAATTGGTTTTGTGGTTTCCAAAATGAAATCTGCTAGAGCTTGGCCCTTGATAGCTGCTCTCGGGCAAAACTAGATGTCATGTTCACTTAGTTCATTTGTCCTGAGGCCCTCGACTTAAGAAGTATCTGCCTGATCGGATGGTTGGTTAGTAAGATAATATTATGGCCTTGGAAGTATGGCCAGAGCCTTCTTTCCGCATAGACCAGGGCCAAAATTAGCTTTTCAAGGGCGGTATATTGTGTTTCTGCACCATGTAATGCCCTACTTACGAAGTAGTTGGGGTGCATTTTCATTCTCCTTTACCAAAAAGGCACTTATTACTAAGGGGGATGCCGATATGTATAAGTACAAATCTTTCCCATTTTTTGGCTTCATGAGGGTGGGAAGACTTTGTAAGTGTTCTTTTAAGTCTCTAAAATCTTGGTCGCACTCATTTTTCCATTCGAAGTTTTTGGCCTTTTGAAGCACCTAAAAAAGGCAGGTGTATTTTGGCACCTTTAGAGAGGAATCCACTGAGCGCAGCCAGTGATCCCGTGAGTCTTTGGACATCCTTGACTGTTCTAAGAGGCTTCATTCTTGTCAAAGCTTCAACTTTCTCTAGGTTCATATCGATTCTCCTTTCCCAGACCATGAATCCCAGGAACTTTCCTGCTTACACTCCGATTACGCATTTAACTGGGTTTAGCTTCAAGTTCGCACCTTAGAGTGTTCAGAATGTTTCTTTGAGGTCTAGCAGGAATTGATCATAGCCCTTTCTTTTGACTACCATATCATCCACGTATATTTCCATGTTTCAGCCTATCGTAGCCCTCTGGTAGGTTGCCTCTACGGTCTTCAAGCCGAATGGCATTTTCTTATATTAAAATGTCCCAACATCAGTGATGAATGACATTTTTTTGCTTATCCTCCTCTGCCATGAGTATTTGGTGATATCTCTTATGTCCATCACATAAATTAAGTACCTCGTACCCTGATATGGCTTCGACCAACATATCAGTTGAAGGTAAAGGGTAACTATATTTAGGACAACTCTTGTTGAGATCCATGAAATCTCTGCACATTCTCCAAGCGCCATCGTGCTTGAGTACCATCACAAGGATTTTCTAGCCACTCCGGGTAAAACACCTCTTCAATGACCTCCGCCTGAAGAAGATTCTTGACTTCTTCTTTTATGGCTTAGGCTCTCTCAGGGGTGAACGACCTTCTCTTTTTCTTGACAGGATTTTGAGAATGGTTGACATTCAGCCTGTGGACCATTAATTGTTTGGGCACTTCTGTGAGGTTGAACATTTTCCACAAAAACACGTCCACGTGGTCATCAAGGAGTTCCTTCAATTTTTCTTTCGTTGTGGGTAGTATCTTCTAAAAGTTACGACCACCGTTACTTTTAATCAAATAGTCATCAGTTCGGTGTCCATTGGTCCGACTTCTTTATTTATCGAGGCCACCCTATCTCCATTTTTTCTTCTTTCAATGCTATTGCCAAACAACTCCATGCTGCTGACTGATCCTCCCCTGATCACTGCTATCCCCTTTCTGGTAGGGAACTTCACTGCTAATTAATAGGGGAACCATATGGCTTGCACCTGACACATCCAAGGTCTTCCCAATATCACATTGTAAGAGGATACAACACCGATCACAGTAAAGCTTCAATTTACCATGATCTCTTTATATTCGTGTACCAACTTAACTGGGAGGGTTATAACACTCAAAGGGAGCACCATTTTTCCATTAAAACTAGATAAATGTGAAGTGGTTATCTTTAGACATTCACGCCCAAGGCCCAGTTAATTAAAGCAGTTAGCAAACACTACTTCCACTCTGTTGCCGTCGTCTACGAACACCCTCTTGAAGTAGAAATCTCTAATTGTAGCGAAGATTATCACTGGATCTGTGTGGGGGATTTTACTGGGCACTTGGTCTACTTCTAAGAAGGTTTTGGTCTGCTCAGGTCAAAAAAAATTCTAGGGGAGTTCTCCAGGTGGCATGTAGGGGGGTTGTAGTTTTATGATGGTGTTCAAGGACTGGTCACTCACCAACCCATTGATGAAGTTGATTACTCGATTGGCCCCTTCACCTCGATTTATTTTTGCCCGAGCCTTTAGTTAGGTCTGTCATTTTCTCTTGGTTAATTTCTAGCTTGTTCACTGTTGTTCCCCTGCTGTTCTCGACCACCTCGGTTAGAGCCCTTTTTGTAGGGCTTTCAGTGGCATTTTCCTTTTTGTTCGAGGAGCCCTCTCCCCTCGGTCTTTTGATACAGTCTGACAGCAAGCCTTCTCTTACACATTTGTTAATTTCCCTTTTTAAATGGATACATTCATTCTTGTTATGGCCCCGCTCTTTGTGGTGATCGCAGTACTTGGTAGAATCTCTCTTTCCAGGAAAATCCTTTCCGGGAGGGGGGCTGGAACAAGCCCTTATGGATGGAGTGAATCTCTGTTTGGGTCTTAGTTAGGGGAATGTAGCCTTTGAAGCCTCTGTTCGTGGCTTCCGATATCTCTGGCCTTAGCTCTAAGGCCTTAGAAATGTCTTGTCCCCACTAGTCCCCCTCTTGTTTTCTCTTTGTAGCCTTCTCAATCTTTGAGTATTATTCCACGATTTCTTACAGTTGCTGCAGGGATTCTAGTTATTCGAGACCAGTTTCTTGTATAGGTCGAGGTTGAAAATTTCGTTCATGTAACCAAGAATCACCCCGTCCTAGGTGTGGTTGATTACAGTGAGGCTCTCAACCGTATATCGATAATAAAATGCTTCCATCGATTCGTCGGGCCGATGCTTATTTTGGTATAGTTCGATAAGGGTTTTAGTAAATCTCTTCTTTTGGAAAAATTGGCTCAGCAGGGTTCATCCAAAATCTCTCTAGGAATACAACAACCCCTTCGCTAACTTGTTAAACCATTCTTGAGTTTTCCTCAAAGGTAACTCCCCATCAGCTTACATGTCAGCTGTTCGTTAAAATCCCTCAAATTTATCAGACTGAGGAAAGTCTGTATGTACTCAAGAGGGTCAGTGTCCCTGATGTATGCGGGGAGCCCCTCAGAAGGTTTTACATCGCTAGGCCATCTATCCGCCATGATCACGGAGCTAAAATGGGAAGCCGCGACTTGACCCTGAAGACCTGATCAATCTATCCAGCCCCTTCATGAGGGTGTCACTCAACACGCTTCCCATTAGCAGGTCTACATATTGACTTGTCAAGAAGGAAGCATCCATATTAGAAATCTAGTACATCTGGTTCGAGGCCATGTACCCATGACATGGTTCTCCTAAGGCAGAGTTATGATACAGCTGCTGGTTCTCTTGTTGATAAAGGTCATACTGGGGTTCCCCGGTCAAGGTCATAGTTGCATTTGGTTTTCATAACTTTGGTCGAGGTTATTGGCTAGGATCTCGGGCGATGGATCTCCTGATTTGGAATATATGGGGCTGAAACAGGCATCGAATACACCAACGTCTGACCCAATCTAGGGAATGTCGGTTGAGGTCGATCCTGGGCCCCTATCTTCATGTTCGCTGAGTAAGATGCTCTTGGGGGTGACCGCTAGCTGGAATCTCAGCTGAATCGTTAAGGGCTTCGAGAGTGAGGGCGCCACTTGCTCCTGGATCATTCTTTGGTAAAGCATTGGAAGGTCCACCAGATTTCCAGCAGATCGAAGGGTTTGAGTCACCTGCGCCAGATCTTGCTGGGACAGGGAAGGTAAATTGTCCGTGCATCGAGTGGTTAGAGAAGCATCTGCGGTAGCTTCCACCCACGAGTCTTCCGAGGCCTCCGTGAATTGTGGCTTATCCTCCCATTGTTGATACGACTAGCTCTGCGAGACAGGAGATCCGGTGCCTCCTATCCAGGGTTCAGCACTAACCTCTATTTTTGGAGGGAATATCAGCCTTAATCTGATACCCCTTTGGCATTGCCGTCGTTCAGATTGTAACTACCATCGGGGATTCGTTCCCGGTGCTTGAAGGGACTGGGGGGTCTGAATACATTTTCTTACTTTTTCCCCCATTTTCCTCCCCAAAAAGGAGACTGCACTTCCTCTCCGGTGTCCATAGTTCTACCTTTGACTCATTCGCTTCTACGCATTGTGCTTGCTGTGAAAACGGACATGAACAATGGAATATATAGATCTGACAAACAGTTCTACCAGCCATGCCAAGTTGGTGCACCCCAAATCACCACCATCGTACGCGTCATTGCTTTAGCCGGAATTTGCAAGACAAAGCCCCTAGAATTTTCTAGGGGGGACAATCTTTGACGATCAAGTCAGAAAGTATATTTGGAATTAAGAATGAATAGTTGAGCATACAGTGTTACCTCTCTCCTTTGTATAGATTGGCAGGTAGGGAAACTTTTTTGTTTACTTTTGATGCAAGTACTAGAGATCTTCCTTGGGCCGACCCAATGGTTATTACCCAAAGGATGTTATATAGATGGTAAAAGGAAGATACTTGGACCAGCTAGGCTAGGCAATTGGGCCCAACAGAAATTACATATTGTCACTCACCCAACGTAAAGTGTACAATGAAACGACTTATCCAAAAGAGTTCTTGCACTCTTATAGGACAAGCATGAGGTTTTGCAACACACCTATCTAGCTAGTGTGAAAATCCTTTCCCATCTTCCTAGCGGGGATCACGATATTTTTGTACGACAGCATGCCCAAACAGAGCATCCTAACTTGAGCTCAACTCGCGGATCAGTTCATGTGCCAATTCTATCATAGTAAAAAGTTCACCAAAACATTCGCAGACCTGATGAACATCGCACAACGAAGTGGTGAAAGTATTGCAAAATATCATGATCGCTTTGTTTTAAAAAGATTGGAGTTCAAAGATATCACATACCAATTATCCCTAAGAGCATACATGAATAGTATGAGACCAAGAGAATTCTACAAGAAACTCATGGAAGACATGCCCGGTGGCTCAAGAGACCTTCGGAAAATGATCGAGAAATTTATTCGTATGAGGAAGCAAACAACAAGAAGCTAAAATACGAGCAAGGCACAAAATGGTCCAGAAAAGGTGCTCAAGGGAGGAAAGTGACAAAGAAAGGAAAAAACACACCGCTCGTAAGGGGAAGAGAAATAATGAATAGCAGCTCATTGTTCCCTGAAACACGCCTGGCTAAGTCAAGAAGGGAAATTTGACATAATCATAAAGAGTGGTTCTGGAAGCCTGGGTCGTGTGATTGTGGTCCATGTATTATGTTCCTCCCTCCTCTCTTCGTGGCCTAACATGGGGAATTTATGGTGAGTGGTACTTTCTCATTGCTTCTGGGGTCGAATACCCTTTAGTGACGTGTCATGTGTGTCTAGCGAACTGGTTTGCTCCTTCGGAGTGATTATTCCAATGTTAGATTCCGCATGATTGTAACTAAGTGATTTATGTATATACCAAATAGAGTAGAATAATTACTCAAAAAATCACAATAGAATAAAATAACGTAAAGTAAAATATTAACTAATATTGTTTTAAGAATTACTCGAGTATTATCTACCCCTCCCCATCCCAGAGTAAAGTTCCTGTTTCCTTTTTGCACAAGCATTTACACATGTTGATGTGGCAGAGAAAGTGGATATTTAAAATGAGTTTGCTAAATTTCAGCTACATATTTCAATCCAAATAAAGAAATAGAAACCTTTGTTTGGTATAGACAAAAATACAAAGTATGAACCTAACGCATGGATGGAGAGAGAAGTAATATTTACATGGAGGTCATGGAAGAAAAATATATTTCCTTCTTTTTACTGTATTTGATACATTTTTCATTTTTGCTTAATTATTTTTAAATTGTTTGACTCTATCTTTTAATAGAATTAACGAAGAAATAGAAGAAGGATAAGGAAATAATCTCTTTCTTGATTGATTCTATAATATTCTATTCTAACTCTTTGTACTCACATATAATTATGAATACACACAACCCCAACACTTGTGGGTTTTATATTTTATCGTGGCAAAGGGGAAACATATTTCATTTACTGAAAACAATAGACATGCACCACACATACTTGATTTAGTTCATTCTGATCTCTAGGGACCCTCTCCTATTGTCTCTCATGTTGGTTATTCTTATTCTTATTATATTTGTTGATGATCACTCACGTTTCACTGGGCTATATCCTCTACAACGAAAGTATGATTTTGTAAAGCCTCACCTTCATTTTGTGGCTCTGGTTTTGAACTAGTTATCTACTACTATCAAGGTTTTTTCAAAGTGATGGCGGAATGAAGTTTGTAAACTTCACATGCGATCCAATTTTGCTTCGAAGACCATTAATCACCAGCTTTTATGTCCCTTACACACCAGAGCAAAATGGTTGAGTTGAGCGAAAGCATCATCACATTATGAAAGTGGGGTTCTCCATGCTTTTTCATTTCGATTTTCATCATTATTTTTGGTGCAATGCGTTTACTGCAGGTACCTAAAATATCAACTAGGGGTGTTCATCGGTCCAAGACCGGACTAAAACGGATAGAAACCTATTAGGACTAACCAAAATGGGAAAAATCTTGGACCAAGGACCGGACCAGAATAATTTTGATTCTGGACCGATATGGACTTGATTTTTGCATACTTTATTATTTTACAATAAATATTGGTGATGGAAAATATTTAGTTAATTTTTTTGTCAAAAAAGTTATTAGAAAATTTTACCTCAAAATATGGAAGAATACTAGACCGTCGAAAATAAAACTAAACTACTTTATAAACTTAAACTGTAAATAAAAAAATTATAAAAGACACATAAGAATAAGTTGTCGATCCATCCGGTCCAAACTGGAAAAATCTTGTTTTGGATCCGGGCCTAAACCTAGTATCTTAAAAAATCTTGGACCAAAAATCGAACCGAAATTCCATATATCTACTTATGATCTTTATATTCTGGTCTGATTTGGTCTAATTTAATGGTCCGGACCAGTTCATGAATGATGTGCACCTAGAAGCCTTCCTAATGCATTTAGCACATTTGTAAGTAGCTTTTGTATGGTTGATTGCTAGATTTAAGTAGGTTTAAATGACAAGGGGTTTAGATAGCCTTTGTTGGTTTTCTTGTCTAAATCCCTCGTTTTATAGATTATTTAGATCTACTTGATTCTATGTCCTTAAGAGCATCTAGATCCTATTTTGTGAGCTTCATTGTAGATCGCTCGAATGCACTTCGGAGTAGATTGGTGAAGGCCATTCACAAGAATGGCAGAAAATATTTGAAGGCCATTAGCAAGGATGGTAGAAAACCAAAGGCCACACGCTTAATCGTTTTAGTATATGGGATGCGTCGGAGAGAAAGAGTTGAAGTCTGTAAGATTTATAAGACTGGCATGACCCGTGCCCCTTTGCACGACTCATGCCAACCAATAGGGTCACACAGCTAAGTACTAGCGTGAGTCGTGTCTTTTTGCATGGCTTGTGCATCTTTAAGGTCAATATTTGAAAATCCAGTCCATGTCCCACAGCAGCATGCATGACCGTGTCTTCAGGAGCCAAAGAATTCAACTCCAGTCTGCAACCCGCACAGAACTACACAGGCACTGACCCTCAGATGGCCAAAGTACCTCTCCAATTAGTGGCTCGAAAGGAATTGCATAAGGTTGGACGCTCAGTTGGTCGAGAAATCATCTCTAGTCGGTGACCCATGCATTTTTGCACAGGCCATGCGGCGCTGGCCGCGTGCTATTTGCACAACCCATGCCGACGCCGCAGCTAGGGTTTCCCTTGTTATGGATCTCTCTAAGGATCATTTCCTACCTACTATATAAGGAGCACTAGTCTACTAGGGTTTAGAGAGCCTACATTAGTTGTAATTTTATTTTCCTAGTTGTAAGAGTAGGTAAAGAGAGAAAGAGACTAACTCTTCTCTTTTCTTTTAATATTTCATAGTTTATGCCCATGGCATTGAATCCAATGCTTAAATTGGGTTCAATGTCCATAGAATAGTGTAATTACTTGGGGATTTAATTTTCATTCATGACTTGGAAGTGATTTTATGACATTCCTTGTCTCCACATCTTTTATGTTTATGAATATTCATGTTTGATTCAAGTTTTACATTCTTGTATGATGCATGTTAATTATACTCTATGATACACCATTTTTGTATGTGACATATACTGTGCTAGGTTTTTTTGCCCATTGGGAGTGTCCGATTAGGATTATTGTAGGTTTGTGATTCCTGGCTATGTGAGTGTAGGCATATAGGACTGTGAGCACTGTTCCAATTAGCATATCCTAACTTCCACTGGATGGATTGTACCCTGATAGAAAAGGCATGATAGTTTGTAGAAACTATGGTTGTATTGTAGCAACCATAGTCGTTTCAACCCTCGACTCATCATGAGATGTCGATTCCTTTGTTTCTATTGGCATAGGGAAAATCATCCACAGTGGAGTGTTCAGGATGTAATTCCTTTATAGGGAAATAGGAGTGCAGTCCAGATACCTTTGATCACTACTCCACTTTCCCTAATTATGGAAGCGTCGTTGATAGGATTAAAATGGACCAAGGTACCTTTATGTGACAAACATTGGGAAGTTTCGACTATCACCCACACTATGTGACATAAATATTGAGATAGATTTATATGTCTAGTATGCGATAGAATCTAGGATCAAAGTCACTTACTGATCATGTTACTCAAATATACCCAATGCTAGGTTAATATAGTTTGTTCTCTTGTTTTGCATGCTTTGTAGTTTTTAAACAACCCCCTCTAAAACCTATGTTTGTGATATGGCTATTCTCGGTACAGAATCAGAGTGACGCCCGATTGTGAGTCTTGTATAGTTAACGTTTGAATTCTAGCATCTCTGTGGACGACCCGGACTAGCCGCTTGCTACTCTTTAGTAGGTAGTAGTGAGTACGGGAGGAACATATAAATTTTATCTTTGGTTTCTTAGCGCTACGTGGGTTAATTCTCCCAAAAGTATAATCCCTCGGAGTTTGGAACATATTTTGGCGCAGCTACTGGGGATGCTAGTTTAAAATTTTGACTGTTAGCTTAGCAGTAGTTAATTTTTTCTTTTTGTAGCTTTAGTTTGTTATCGTGTTGAGCTTCTTTATAGTTTTTCATGTTACTCCTAATTTGGTTTGCTAGTGTTCTATTTGGACTGTTAGTGTTTGTTTTTTTATTTATGGTACATACCGGTGCCAAAAACTTGGGAGCTCTAAAATATATACTAGAAAATGCAGGTTGTCGGAGAAGTAGGAGAAAGAGAACTAGAGCAGGGGTTCCGCAAGGGCCAACAATTTTTGTTGTGCAAGAGAAAGTAGAGATGGCGGGAAATAACAGGACACTTAGGGAGTTGATGGCTCCAAATGTGGAGAGTCCACCCCCTTGTATAGTCTTCCCACCTTTACCGCCCAATGTTACCTGTGAGCTGAAAAACGGAATGATCCAATGCTTACCCACTTTTCATGGGAAGGCCGCAGAGAATCCCAACAAACAACTATCGGAGTTTCATTTGGTTTGCACCAATATGAAACCACTGGAGTTTTTGGAGGAAAACTACAATTTGAGGTCATTTCCTTTCTCGTTGAGAGACGCTGCTAAGGATTGGCTTTACTAACTCCCACCAAGATGCATCACTTTCTGGATGGATATAAAGCAGAGGTTTCTCAAGAAATACTTCTCGGCTTCAGAGTCTGTGGGTTTGAAGAAGCATATGTCCAATCTTTTGCAACTTCCGAATGAGTCCTTGTATGAGTACTGGGAGATGTTCATGTATTTATTGGCTAGTTGTCCTTATCATCCATTCAAGGAATGTGACCTTGTTTATTACTTCTTCTAGTTATTGTACGATGAAGACATGCACATGGTGAATGTGGCACGTAACGGTTCGAAAGCAAACAACTGCCCTAAATATGCTATGGCACTGTTCGAGGAAATAGCGAATGACACAAGGCAGTTCAAAACCCAGTCAAGGGTAAAGACTTTATAGGAACCCGCTCATTCTCCCAAACTTGAAAAGAAAGTCCAAGTTCTTGCTTACATGATGAAAGAATTTATGAAAATGAGGACGTGACAAATGAAGGTGTGTAGAATTTGCAACTTAGATCACCCAACTAACACATGTCTGCAAGTGTTTCAAGGAGGTGAAGGATTTAGATTTCAATGGTGGGAATAGGCATTTTGCTAAAGGGCAGCAGCAAAGTTTCCAAGGAAACCGTTGGAGATCGTCAAGACCCTTATGCAAACTCATTCAATCCCCAATATTGTGACCACCTGAACTTCTGGTGGCGAGATGACAACTAAGGGTATAATCAAGAAGGACCACCTTAACCTTACCTGAGAGGATAAGGGCTTTCCAACACAGTGCTCCAATTTATAAGTAAGATCACGAAGAAATTCCTGAAGCATTTACACAGTTGCAAAGAAGAATGATGTGTTCTTTGAGCGAACGAGAAGAGATATTAAAGAGCTAGGAACAAGAGCCTTTTCAAGTATCAAAAACCTTGAAGTGCAAGTTGGTCAACTTCTTGCTTCAGTGAGTCGACTTAAGGCTAGAGACTCCGGAAAGCTGCCCTCCCAACCCAGGGTGAACCCTCACAATGTGAGTGCATTGAAATTAAGAAGTGGAAGGAGGTACGAGAAGCCAAAAAGGAGCTTGTGCAAGAAGATGACAAATTTGTGGAAAGCAACAAGACCAATCTTGAAGAATGGGAAATAGTAGTTGAGAAGAAGCCTTAACGGAGCTCCCTACCACAGAGGCAAGGGTCAACCCTCCACCTCCGTTCCCTAGTGCTCTGCAAGCAGAGCCGGTCCAAATCCATTTGAGGACTAGGGCGAACAAAAATGTTGGGCCCTTCTTTAAAATACAAATTATTTTTTATTTTTATTCTAAATTTATATATATATATATTTAATATATATATATAAATGAAATGAAAAATTTTATTTTAAAATGTTCAACTTATATGAGACCTAACAAGTATAAATATAAAAGTTAGAAGTACACAAGTTTTTTAAAAATAAATTAAGAATTCGATAGAGATTGGATACAATTTAGTTATTAATTAATAAATATATTATAATTTTATTTTGATTAATAAAATAACATTAAATGAACAAAGATATAAGAATTAATTTACATATTTGAATCAATAAAAATTACTAACATATCATATATTTAGTTATTTAGATATTAAAATAAATATAAAATAATGGAATGCTAAATTTAAACATTTTAAATTATATTTTTTATTATGTTTTTTATTTTCACATTCAAATACAAATTTTTATTTGGTTTAACTTATAAAACATAATATATAATTTTCAAAAAATATTACAACTTTTAAGGTAAAATTTGGGGGGGTGGGGCTTATCCATAAGTTTATGGATATGACACATTTCCAGAGACTTTCTCATGTATATTTAATTTCAACTTTATTATTTGAGCCACATAAATCATGATATTCATTTAGACCTATATTATGTCAACAAAGCACACATTCACTTTATATTATATGATAATAAAATATATCCTTCTAAAATCCGAATCAAAATTACTACATATAAATATAAATATTTTAAAATGTTGGGGCCCTCCCATCCTTGGGCCCAGTGCGGTCGCCCAACCCGCACTGGGCTTGGACCGGCCCTGTCTACAGGGAAGGCCAAATGTGGCATCTAACGAGGCTCAAATCCGCCAAGTCTTCAAAAAGGTTGAGGTTCGCATTCCAATTTTAGATGTCATTGAACAAATTCCGTTGTATGATAAATTCTTGAAAAAGTTTTGCACTAGGAGAATGACTAAACCTATTAGAAAAGTAGGACAAGTGGAAATAGAAGGAGTGGCCACTTTAGCTCATAAAAATATTCCTAAAAAGTGTGATGACCCCAAAATATTTTCAATCTCTATTTCTCTAGGTCGTAAAGTGGTTACTTTTTTTGGGTAAAGTGTCAATATAACCCAACCTACTTGACCTAAGTGCCAATATAACTCTCAGATAATTTTTAGTGCAAAAATAACCGTAACTAGTTAATGTAAGTGCCAATATAACCCTCAGACCTCACTTCCAGCGTTGACTTCCATTTTTTGGCGTTGACTGTATGTAAAATGTCCAAAATACCCTTAGTGTTAAAATATGAATTTGAGTTTGTTGGACTGTTGCCGGACCACCACTGGTCACCACCGCCCACCGCTGGACCACCACCACCGCCATCAGGCCGCTGCCGCACCACCACTGGCACTGCCAAACCACCATCGGACCTCCGATGGGGGGGTTATATTAGCACATTCTTAAAACTTATAGAGTTATACCAGCACATTCTTAAAACTTATAGGGTTTATATCAGCACATT
>JAULKK010203330.1:0-15893 GCA_032355705.1 Rubia peregrina | reverse complement strand
CGTTGTGGAGTGATTTTGAAGACATATCGGGATGTGACCAAGTTAATAAAACTATGATGTTGATTTCCACCTTGTGAGTGAGTTTTATAATATTATTTGAAATTCAATATCTATTACTTTATACATTAATACAATTAATGACTAAATTTAGATTCTTAAGATACATGCTTTTTACAAATAATCGAAATAAAGGTTGGATTGGATGCATGTGCTCGGTGAAAATTCAAGAAATTGGTTTTACATCGCAAGAGAGGATCAACTACATTCGTAAATCCCTAGGACAGAAGGATCAGAAACTTTTCACTGTCCAATACATCGAAAAGTTACACTTTCAATATTCAGTTCATTTACCTACATCATTTCCGCAAATTTAGAATGTAATTTTGATTTTCTTAATTGGGGACCATTGGAGATTGATTTTGATTGTTCTCGGAAAAAAATGCATCTACTGGATGGATCCCCTCCATTTCTAACCGTCGGGTGCATATTTCAAGATTTTGGAATCTGCTAAGAAGGACACTATAGACCAAAATAAAACTACTTTATAAGTGGTCGAAATCAAAGTGGGCTATCAACAAGGTTTTTTCAATGTACTCTACTTATTTTATATAAATATCTTCAGATTTATGATGTTCAAATGCAGTACAAAAAACAAGCACAAACATGGGAGTGCGGTTGCTATGTCATGTTATATGCGATTGAGTGTATTCAAGAAGTGCACGAAGTTTTCCTTGAAATTGACAAGGTCAGTGCATTTTTGTTCATAGTAATCTAGCTAACTAAGGTTTCAAAATATTTTCTAATATCTTCTTATTGTTAGATTTTCAAAATGGATTCGAAACCCTACTCGCAAGATGACATCAACCATTGGAGAAATTCTATGACTAGGCATCTAATTCTCAATAGGTCAGCAACCATTGAGAATCTCGATATTGATAGAGTAGCACATGCTGGATAGAATTTGGAGGTTAGAAAATTCGGAATAGATTTCTAGTTATTTCTATTTCTATATCTAGATTATTGCTTGGTTAGTGTTATCTATAGATTTTTTTGTGAAGGTGCGACATACTATCGTGTATTTTGTTACATTTCTGACTGTGAACTAAGGCCTTTTTTGTGCCGGAAATATTATTTTAACAAATTTTACCAAATGACCATAACGTACTTCCGAGTCCGGAAATGATTTCCGACATTTTCTTAAAGAAAAGATTTCAATTTTTGAACTCGAAAACATGGGACATAAACCGTTTCTGCGTTCAAAAAGGTAAATGGTTTCTGAAAAAATAGATCCACAAATGGACAGATGGAGGAGGGAAAGGTGACACGAGCTCGCAAGTTTACCACGTTTTTCCAAAGAACCGAAATTCTCGCTTTCGAGTTCGTAAATAAGAGACTTCCAAGTTCGTAAATAGTATGAACGGTCCGATGAAAACTCACACATTTTCAAACTCGGAAATATTTAAAGGCGGTTTTTAACCGCCTTTGTCGAGGTCTTTTATAGGCGGTTATTTGAACCGCTTTTGTTGATGGGTAATCATAGCGGGACCATTAAAGACACTTTTAAAGTCCCTATAATGGTCCAATAGAACCGCTTTTAATGGTCCCCTCCTACACTAGTGCCAGCATCCATAAATGAATATTTTTTATAATAAAAAAATTCGCAAAGAAAAGAGGTTGAGCGGGAGATTGTTGAACTATTGTTTGATTATATCTTTGCATGAATAAGTAAGATTTAGTTAGTGAAGTTTGTAAGGTTGTTGTCTACCAATTTGCTGCTTACCTAACTATATGCTATATTTCTTTTTTCTTTTTTAAAAACAATATGCTAGATGGTCTCAGAAGTCATACCATTGCGCGTCGTAGAAGTATACTGTTGTTTGGAGAAGTCGTAGCTAAAAATGAAAGGTGGGCAACAGTATGGAGCATTTCTGTTCTTAATAGGCAGCAATAGTGAAATTCCCGCCTTTGCAAATGGTCCAATTTCTCTGATTCATCAACAGACTGATAATTTGGAAATTGGAACAGAAAACAGAGATTTGTCATCGCCTCTATGTTTAAGACTGCACTATTCATAGGCATATTTCTTTATTTTCAAGGAAGAAAGTTCGGCAGTAATGAAGATTCTTTTGTCAGTTTTCCATGGCTTTGTTGGTGACAGCCCAAGCGTAGGAGCTTGCAAACAATTAGACTTAAACTCTTGTAAATCAATGAAGTCTAATTGTTTGAGTCTTTGCCTCGTGGGGTCACTTATACCAGTTGAGGAAATTCACCAACAAAGCCTGTGGGGTGAGAAATAGTTGAAAACATTGATCTTAAGGGTGGGAAAGTTCGCCATCAAAGCCTCCAAGACCGTCTCCAAAATTTTGGAGGCCTCGTGCTAAGTGAAAAATGAAGCCATGGAAAATTAAAACATAATTATTATAAAAAATAAAAATATTTTGCGCCTGAAATTAGGAGAAGCTAGTACATTGGGATCAATAGTTTTTTAATTAACCAGTAATTTGCATAATTTACTATCCATAATTTCGTTGATTCACAGTAAATTTTATAAAACTACGGATACAATGTGGAAGATACGCATGTAAATTACTATATACACATACATTACCATTATCCAACAAATCACTTATACAATTATTTTTGGTAAAATTTAGATAGTAAAAGTAAAAATAAGTTTGGGCCCCATATAATACTAAGACAAAAGGTAGAAGATACACATGTAAATTACTATATACAAAGGCATTACCATTATCTCAAAAATCAATTACACAATTATTTATGGTAAAATTTTATAAATTTTTACATAGTAAAAGTAAAAAAATATTTTGAGCGCCATATAATACTAGGATACAAAATAGCACCTTTTACTTCTTCCTTTTTACCTCCATTTTTTGCCTAAGGTTAAATAGCCGAGGTAAAAAAAATTTATTTTGTTTTTTTCAAAGTAAAATAATAATATTTACCTTGGTCATAAAAAACTGATGTAAATAATAGGTTTTATTACCTCCGTTCTATGGTAGCCGAGGTAAATATTATTCTAAATCAAAGTAAAAAGTGTAACCAATTTAGTTGCGACGTCGACATTATGTGTCTGTCCAAGCACTGGAAGTCATTCTTGAGATTACCGAGTTCGTACTATTGGTCGATTTGACCGAATATCTACCGACGTTAAGGAGCGACATGGCATCTATCGTGATTTGGTAAGTATTTTATGGTCCTTTGACCAAATTCAACCTTAATACCCAAAATTTTCTCCCACATTCCCAGATGGCTCTACAAAATCCAATTCCTCATTTTTGAATATGGGCAATAGGGTTGTGGGTTGTGCTAACTCTTCACTCAAGTAGCAAGTAAGTATTTCATGCCTAAATTTGTATTCTCATCTTTAATTTGAGTTCTAGGTTAGTTCAATAAGATATGAGAGGATGTGTTTAAGTTTGGGTTGATTGAAGGTAGGCAATGCATAATTATATATGAGTGATGTTATATGTGTATGGGAACATGATAAGGTTTCATTAACAAATCTTAATGCCGCAAAGGAGAATTTGTAGTATGCATATTGTCCTTGCAATAAGTGCCGAAACATTGCTATTCATGAAGATGCAACTGGTTTGAAGGATTGCCTATTTATATACAGTTTTGATCCAACTTATAAAATGGCATAGAGAGAACATGGATGAGCATAAAAGAAATGAAGTGGAACTAGAGGCCGAGAAGGATGATAAGATGGATGAGTTGGTTGAGGAGATTGTCAAGAACTAGAGTGGCAATCCTAAAAGACTTTCAGACTTGCACGAACATAATGAAACACTTCTATACGATGAATGCCCGAAGGAATGACAGTATTGAATGCTATGTTACAGTTGATGAATGTGAAAGCTAAGTATTCCTATAGTGATGTTGGGTTCTCCGGTTTGTTGAATTTTTTTAAAGATATACTTCTGGTTGGAAATAGAATACCGGAAATGGTATATGAGGCAAAGAAGGTACTATGTCCGATGGGCATGGATTAAGAAAAGACACATGCTTATCCGAACGATTGTGTCTTGCATGGGGAGAGCACCTAAATGCGGAGGAATTCCCTAAATGCAGTGCTCCAAGGTTCAAATTAAAGGAGGTAGATGTTGATGGAGAAATTTGAAATCTTCATATGAAGAAGGTTCTATGAAGGTTGTTTAGTATTTACCTATTATTCCCTAATTAAGAAGATAGTTTGACAATCCTGAGGATGCAAACAATTGAGTTGGCATGCAGATCAGACAGTGGTAGATCCCAAAGTCATTAGTCATCTGGCCGATGGTGATCAGTGGAAAAGGATAGATGCGGTCTTTCCCATCTTTGGGAATAAGCCACGTAACTTGAGGCTTGGTTTGTGCACGGATTGAATAAACCCGTTTTGTAATATAATCAGTAATTACAGTTCGTGGTCGGTGATGGAAATGATTTACATTTTTCCCTCACGATTTTGCATGAAAATGAAGTACATTATGTTGCCTCTAATGATCTCCGTTCCTAAGAACCATTTCATTTTTTTGAACTATCGTATTAGAAGACCCTTAACATTCGACACTTTTTGAACGTGATGCATATTGAAAAGAATGTATGTGATAGTTTGGCTGGAACATTGATTAATATCCCGAGTAATAAAAAGGATGGAGTGAAGTCAAGGAAATATATGGTTGAAATGGGAATTAGACCTGATTTGGCGCCCAAGAATTAAGGACCCAAGACGTACTTGCCCATTGCTTGTTACACTCACACACTTTCAAAAGTTAAGAATGATTTAATATGTTCCAGCCTCATAGTATGGTTGTCCCGGTGGGCTACTCTTCTAGGGTTAGCAATCTAGTATCTGATGAGGGATTGAGATTGGGGAGTATGCAATCACACGATTCACATTGTTTGATTCAAGATTTTATCCAGGTTACGATCATATCCATCTTTCCAACTCACTTTAGAAAATGCGTTACCCGATTGTGTCGCTTCTGCAAAGCAATTTGCTGTAAAGAAATTAGGCCTCAGAAATTGGAGGATCGCGTAGTGCTAGTTTGAAATGCATTTCCCTTCTTCCTTGTTTGACATCATGGTTCACTTGTTGGGGTCACGTTTTACAAAAGATATTGATATGTAGTCCTGTTTATCTTCGATGGATGTATCCCTCCGAGAGGTATATGAAGATATTCAAGGGTTATTTGAAAAATCAATATCACCCGGATGCTAGTATTGTCTAAAGATATGTGACTAAAGAAAAGGTAAAATGTTGCATGGAATTCTTGAAGAATGTAGAGTCGATTGGTGTACCAAAATTGCGTCATGGAGACTGAATGGGTGGCAAAGGCTTGCGAAAAGGAACAACTAGGGTACTAATATGTTTTGCAAAATTCATTTTTCGTTCTTTGTACTTAGATATGCACATGTCATAGCTTTCATGCCTTCTGCAACTGCAACTTCCTTCATACGGTATGACCTGAATGAGTTTATCTTCTCAACCCTTAAATGGGACATACACACCGCTAAACAAAATAGTGGCGTTAGCCTAGTTGCGGAAGCTTTGCATGTAAGCAACGCAAAGATAAGAATCCCGTGTATGGGAACATGTCTTACTATAGCGTGATTGAGGAAATTTGGGAACTCGTCTACACAAGTTTCAAGGTCCCCCTTTTAAATGCAATTGGGATGATAAAAATGTCGATGTATCGATGGACGAGCTAGGCTTTACAGTCGTCGATTTGAGCAGGAAATGTTCTATTGGTGATCCTTACATCCTTGCTTCACGAGCTGCACAAGTGTTTTATGTTGTGGATCCTTGTGATTCTAGCAAATCAGTGGTCATTCACGGAAAAAGTCAATTTGTGGGAGATGTTAGTCCATCTTCACTGTCCGATTTTATTTATCACACTCACCCACCACCAGTATTATTGGACAAGATTATATATTTCGGGTAGAGAGAGACACACGAAGGTGGCCTGTGGATTATTCGGCACCCCAAATCGAAGAAGCGGAAAAAGAAGACATAGATTGGGTGCAGACATCATTTTAAATTACCTTGTTGAATGTTTATGGGATGGTGTCTGGTTTAATGTAATTTTTAAATCAATTTTGTATCCCTTAGATCTCAAAAATGAGACCATGATTGAGAAGGGAAACTCATTAACCGATATCGCACATGTCTTGGTGGACCAATCAAGTAATACGACACGACATCTACGACGTCACATATATTACTCGTGGTAGTACAAATTTAAGGAATACTTGTGAAACTGAGTTGTCGGTATCGCATATACAATCAGTCAATCATTCGAAAAGAGCAAATTGGGCCCATTGATGTTGCACATACCCCTCCCTCATAGACGGTACCTAAATCTACTTAAATCAATTAATTCATATGACATCGCTTTCTAGTCAGTATCCCCTAGGACTTGCCAAAATTAATTGTTTGAATAAGGTGCGATGTCGCACATGTATGACTTACCTAAAAAATCGTCACTGTTTAACCAATTAATCCAGAACATGGAATGAACCATCTAAAGCTCTCATTCTAAGTTCAAAATATCCAAAAACATATTTTACAATCGATCAATACCATGTAACACGAAATCATTAAAACCATTAATATCCATATAACACTAAATCCTGACATAAAATCCACAAACATCGTGCAATATAACAAATTCATTCAAATTTATAAAATCCCAAAACAATCCTAACACACAATTATCAATATAAGACACGACAATCATTGGGGGGATCAAATTCCACGAGATCTTCTTCCAATGAACTTTTGGCATAGTATGGCATTTTCTCAAGTTAAAAATTATCCCTGGAGGATCCGGTCTTGACACTGTTGGATTATGTTCCACCATCACTGCTACTCAGCCCATCACCGCCATTCTCATCCCCCCTCCACCTCACATGATGTGCCTCATGCCACTGTGTGGCCATTTGGGGTCCACACAAGGTCCATTGATAGCACCGGCCAACATTACCTTATGTTCCGCCAACTTGGCTATTATTTGGCGCACATTGAGGTCTGTGTGTTGTGCCAGAGCATTAGTCTTAGCCATGTTCTTCAAGAGCATAGCCCAGGCACTGCATTTCAATCCTAATTTTTTTTGTGAAGTTAATTATAAATTAATAATTTTAAATATAAAAAATTCTGAATAACCAAAAATCAAAATAAATTTCCTACCCGATTGTGGGACTGGAGTGACGTGGTCAGGATGCCTTTCTGTGGATGTTGGTGGAGAACCATCAGGCCAGGTTATGACATACACATCCAGAATGCCTCTGGGGACGTTGTAATCAATAAACTTCCCCGTCTTTCAATGCTAGTACTTCTAGCTGAAGTATTTTCCATTGTAGTACTTCAGCTTGACCATCACCATTGATCGGATCTTAACATTATGGTTCTCCAAAGGGGCAGTGATGATGTTTCCATAGGGCAAGGTCCGACTCTTTCGGGCGAGGTCCACCAGGTGTCTCTCCTTGATAATGGTGTAACTGTGGTCGACTACCTTCTTCTTCACAATGGGGTAGTACTGGACAACCCCGTTGATAGAGCACTCAATGTCTAGGAAATCAATATTGATGTCCCTTGGCTTGATGAGCTTGTTGCCCACTTTAATTTTGAATTACTTATCCACCATACGGTTGGGGTCAAGGGCCCTTGCAGGTTCATCTTAGTCGGACCTCGAAAACCACGATTCCTTGAAGTACAGCTGTAGTGGCATAACCGCCAGCTGATCATCTCCACCAAATTTTCACCCAATGGCCACATTGATCAATGGAGATGTCAGAACCATGTTCACCCCGTTGAATTTTGTTTGTTAATTAGTGTTGGTGAGACAAGTGAAATTGGAGTTGAACTCTTTTACCTCCATTTCTTACGTGGCCTTGTCGAGGTAAATCAAAACCTCTATTCCCAAAGGTTCTAAGGGTTTGAGGAAAAAATCGAAGTGTATCTGCTCGAAGTCCTCGACCCTTATTGCCCTCACCTCTTTTAACCTCTCGTTCCCCCCAATTTCAAATTGCTTCTCATTCTCCTTTGTGAAGAATCAAAGTTTGTCGAATGTTGGCGATGGAAGGACATCAGTGGTTCTCACCTTTTTGGAGCGGAAGAACATGCTCCCTCTTTCTATCCCCTGACCTTCTTCGTTGTCTACTTCATTGGAGACATCTAAGGAACAAGGAAATAGGAAGGGATTAGTCCAACAAAATATAATATCACTAGAATGTAAGTGTTGACCGAGAACGCATGCATCTTGCAGACATGTCATCCAGGGCATTGTGCTGCTTGAATGTGCGACGTTGCAGAGTCTATCAACCAAGTCAAATAAGTGTGCTACGCGCACACGATGGGTCAGAACCTATGAAATCTAACTAAATAAGAACACTAATTGTCACATGTCCTATAGAAATAACAAGTAGCCCATTTTGGGGGGAAAATCCCCCCCCCCAACTTTGCCCCTAGGCCTAAAATTGAAATTAAAACCGAAAAGAAAAACCATAAACCTATAACATAATCAGAGAACTAAATCAAGCACTACGTCCATGTAAATTTCAATAAAAACTCCATATCAGGAAGAAAATGAGTTAATGAGAGGATACACACTTGTTAAAAAATGAGTTAAAAATGTTAACTTGTCTAGGGTTTTGTGTCTCTGCTCTTTTAAACAAAATTCCACAAAGGAAACGTTAAGCAAGAATTAAACGGTTTTTTGGAGAAATGTGTGTAATTGACAGCAGTTTTGGGTTGAGATTTAACAATTTTATAACCATTTGATTCGAAAGGGATGATTTGGGTGCGACATCAAGTTTGGGAATATGAGTGGGTTGAAAGTGGGCTGTTTATATACTACGGTGAACGGTGTCATTTCAACCCAGCGTGCAACATCACAATACATTTTGCATTGGACGACATGTACAAATAATGAAATGCGACGTCCTTGTTCATACGTACTGGGTCAGGGGTTTGACCTGGGGCCCAAATAATTTCAGCTTGGCTTGGACCAGAGTGACGTGAATCTTTAATTAGAGTTGTCACAGACATAATCAATGAGGCCGAAGGTTGACCAACATATTAGAAACTACGTACTTCAATATAAATGGGTCGAAAAGTATAACCGGCAAAAACATTGAAACAATATAGGCTTGGTCAACAGTGGGTTGAAAACGCATAACCAGATGTCGTTGTAACATGTCATCAAGATCGAAAACAATCCAACATTCATGCGACCTCTCATGTATTGGGTGGGGCTTTCATCCCAAATTCAATATTTACGAGCCCAGAGAATAGGCCCAAATTAAATATTATGGAAATAGTATTCCAGGGTACAATTAATAATAAAAGTATCGGTCAGAGGAAAATTTTAATATGGCTATGTCTGTTCTTCAAAATTCTTTGGAATTGAACAGGTATTGGTAAACTCTTACTTGTATAATAATTTTGACTTATTTTGGGCTAAAAAGAACGACCCTACTTAACCGTCATACTGGTATTTTTTAGCTCTGACTGAAAACGGATGTGACAGGTCTTCACGAATGATAACCATCGAACGGTTATTATCAAACCCTCAATCGTAGAATGTTGTTGACTATTTTTGTGGTGAAAAAGAAAACATTATGTAATTAGTAGAGATGTAATCTTGACCATCGATAGGATTTCAAACATTGACTCGCGTAATAGGGTTGACTATTCATTATTCTAAAATGAAAACCCTAAGTAATTGTTTGAACTCAAATATTTTGGCCCAGAATGACATTGATTATGACTGGCCCTCACCAATATTAACTGTCGAATGAGTAATTGTCAAACCCTCACTTGGGTAATGAGATTGACTAATAGTGGGCTTTAAAGTAAAACCCCGGGTAATAAAAATGATGGTAAATCTCTAGGCCATGAATGAGATTGGCTATGTTTTATCTTCAACCATCTTAGTCGCCGAACAGGTTATTATCAAACCACCAATCGTGTAATGTGGTTGACTATTCTTGTGCTTAAACCAAAAACCTTATGTAATTGAAAAAGCTGATATATTTAGGCCCAGAATAAGATTGACTATCGTGCTGGCCTTTAAAAATCTTAGCCATTATACGAGTTATTGTCAAATCCTCACTCATGTAATACAATTTACTATTCATGGGTTTGAAATGAAAAACCTATGTAATTGCTCGACATGATTACTTTTGGCCTCAAATGACATCGGTAATGAATATTTACAGGTCTTCAACAATCATAACCATCGAACATACAATGTTCAAACCCTTTTACGTGTATTAGAGTTGAATATTAGTTGGCTTAAAATGAAAACACTGCGTAACAAGTAAAATGAATATTTTTTGTTCCAGAATTGGATTAAGAACAAACTATGTGAACCTTATTGTGCCCTCCCCCTTCAAAGATCCAAAAATTCTTCATCTCCATTTCCTTTCCCCTCCAACAAATCAACCACCAAACACACCCAAATCCACAACCACCATTGAAGCCAAATGGATAATCTAAGGGAATAGGAAGAAGTCCCCATGGGGGGATTCCATGAATAAAAAAAGTTGTGAGGTTTCATCTTTCTAACTTGACGTGATCGTATTGTCAATGGTGAAACCTCTTGGGATTGATTATTGAATGAGTGTTTAATATGATTGTGTCATACTTTTTGTCTATTTTCTTTTGGATTGTGAACTATACATGTAGGGTTCTATATTTTCATTAAAAATGTAATTTTTCCACGTGCATTTGGTGTTCACATGTGGAAGCTTACTAATGGTGGTTATTTTGATATGGAGTGGACATCAAGTGTTTAATTTTCATCATTATCTTGTGGTGAAGATCAACTTCAAGACATATGTATTTTATGTATCATGCAAGAGGGTGACATGTTTGTGGTTTGTGGTGACTAGATGTTATATTATTTCCCTATTGAATGTTCATTCCTATGTTTAAAACCTTAGTGTGAATTTAGTGTCCATAAAAAAGGTTGAATTTTATATTATATATTGCATTCATCATTGAAGATTTTATTTAATTAAATTTATTTGTAGGTCTGTTGTTGTCAACCCTGATAAGAGAAAATGGCCCGAAGAAGAGAAAGATATGAATGGATCAAAAGGCATAGACAAGGTCAGGTTGGGAAATTTGTTTTTAAAAAATTATAGACATGGTGGAGAAAGGTATGAAATGTCCTATAAAGTTTGATCACATCAGAAATGCCATAGGCGAGGAGAGAAATCGGTGGTCTAGTAACATAGGATTAATTTCTAGAACAAAGGTAGATATTTTCTTGTGGGAGTCATGGCCTCGTGTTGATTATTCTTACTAGGAAAAACTATGGAGGGTCATTCAGTTTTCCTTCGAAATCGAGTGTGAAGATATGGTAAAAGTGAATAAGAGAACAAATGCGGCTCTTCGGTGAAAGATGGAGAGATTTCAAAGCCAAATTGGCTAGGGATGACATGTTCAGTAAGAAGAAGAATTACAACCCAATAATTAAGCATGCAATCATAAGTGAATTGATTTGAAAGGTTTTTGTTGAAAGAAAACTAGCAGATGAATAATTGGTAAGGAATTTACATTAACATGCTTACATGTATATACACAATGGGTACATATTGATAATTATATGCATGGATTTTATTATTGGATAAACAAGCGTATGCATGAGTATAGTTTCATTGGTATCGTCAAATGTGTATGTTTTTTATGGTTGTTAATGATTTAGAATCGTAAAGGTCCATATTTGCCTCAAAATGAGTAACACCAGGTGAACATGCAACGTCACACATTATTAATTGGATGGTAGATCCTTACAATAAACTAGCGTGCAACATCGTTCATAAATAAAGTTTAGACAATGTCGCTCTTCAAAACTAAAATGTAACACTCTTCCCCTGCTTCTGAACGACGTTGAACACAAGTCAATAATGATATCGCAAGGGTAAAATGGACAGTCTACGACGTCACATACATTGTCACTCCTTATGAATGGATGCTTAATGGATGAAAAATTAAGTTGGTAATGTTTGTCGAATGACCAGCGTGCGACATCGTTGGGAATGTTTGTTGAATGACCTCTTCTTTTGGTCGATATTTTAGAGAAGAGGCCTACAAAGAAGGTATAATATGACAATTTATAGAGTAGTACTTATGAACTTAGACAAATGTTGCGTACATAACTTTTATGATTGATTTCATGTAGATCGAGACAAGGATTAGTAACCAGGTAAAATTGTCCTATACATGTGGGGATCCAAAAGAAACAAAGTCTTGTGTCTCTAGCATGAAGCCACCATTATTGAATCCCTCGAAGGATGGTCCCCTAAATAAGATCCACATGGTTGTGACGGCATACCCTTCCTCGTCTTCATAATAACCCCCGTGAAAGAAGTGGTTATTTTTAGGTACAAGGTAAATCCAATCATCCGGAAGGATGATTTGGAGGAATTGTTCCAATTCAATAATGTGCCCCCTCCTTGATGCAACTACATTGCATGTCATTATTAATGCATAACCCTAACTTTATTCATCGATATACTTAATTCTCTTAGCTTCAATCTAGCAAGACTAACCATGTTTATATGATCATTTCATGTACAATCCATTTCCAAAATGAAAGGGTAGATAGGTGTTCTATGACCAATAAAGATCCAATATGAACATGTTGCGATGGAAAAGTGTTTGGCATACTTGAGCTCCCGGTTTATGCAAAAAGATAATTCGATATATCACACCTTAGTACAAGAGGTGAGTCAACTCTAATTCCTGCATTACTCCTATTTGGATTCTATTAAAGATCATTAGATTTTATTGAGTTAATGAAAGTTTCACTTTTGTAGTAAACATTGGATGGTGGCCATCATCGTTCATCGTTCTTCCTTGAAACACGGTGTTATGGTTCAATCCATTACATCAAACGCCCCCAAAAACCATTCATTTGCAATTTTAAAGGTGATAACATATCCCATGATTACCAACCGCAAAGGATTCCGTTGGAATTACCTAAAGGTTTGACTTAATTTCAAAATTGTAATAACAAATAAGTATTGCTGTAAGTACTCAACTATGTGTTTTTGAACAGTTTGTACATACGATTACCATAAAAACCAAGCGGGCGCATGGGAAAGAAGTTACTATTGTGTGTGCTCTATGAAGGATTTGGTCTCGCTTGTGAGGGAGAATAAATTTGAAATACAAAAAAAGTATCTCTCATTCTCACCTATTGTTTCCCTCAATAATGTCACGACTTGGCATAACATATTCATCAATTATGACAATACTCCTTATTGTAGTATTTTTCGGAGGACAGATCACTGTATCCCAATAAAATTTGGAGGATGGATGTGAGAGTTGGGCACTATTTATGATGGTAAATAATTTCAAACATTTACCTAACCTATCTACCATATAAGAAACTGGGATTAGGCTTTTTTTAAAGCACCATTCTCTTAAATGCCTATGGATACTTTCCAAGGTATTTTTTTACACCTTGATATAGATATCTAGATAGCTATTGAGTATTAATGATATAGTTTATTTTTTGAGAATTTTGATAACATACTTTGTGTATTGATGGTGTAATTATTATCCTTCTTGTCTATCTGCATTATGCATGGTGAAGTAACATGCAATCCGAAAGGGCGTTCGACCCTGGGTCTACATTTCTGTAAATATTTGTTTCTATTTTTTACACATGGGCCGACGTCGCAAAGTTTAATTTACAATTTGGTCAACTCGATAAACAATGAGCGACATCGCTCCCAATCCACCATAGGTTACCGATGGTACACTAAATGGAGCGATGTTGTTCCACCATAACAAACCAACGTTGCACCAAGAACCACGATGCAGTTTGCAATATCGCACATTCGTCATAGATCACTGAAAAGTAACCCTGGTCGCCACATCATCTATTAACTAATGTCGACTGCTGTCAATTTGGACTAGCCAATGTCACCTCCTTTAGCACTTAGAAAATGAATTTGTTCTACCCGACTTCGTTCACTGGTCGATTAGGGTTTGTCAAAATTATATTTACCCCGGTATTTTGCTCAAAAACTGTGGTAAATAAAAAAATATTTACCACAATTCGAAACCGCAGATAAAAATCATAATCTTTCATGAATGAGATCGCCGCTTTTTCTAGGCGACATCGTCATCTTTCATGAATGAGATCACAGCTTTTTCTAGGCGACATCGTCATCCACAATGTTTCCCGCTTATTTGGAAGTCGGTAACATAAGAATATGGACCGACCTTGCACCATCATCGGCATTGTCGTTGGCTCATGACTATTTAACTCGATTCTTTTCAAGAAAAATCAAGGTAAAAATAGTTTTTACCTCAGTTATGAACCGAGTTTAAAAAGTACACTTTTTATTACGGCTACAATTACCTCCATTTTTATGGCTAAAAACCGATGTAAAAACTCATGCAGAACTGAGGTAAAAAGGTGTTGTTTCTTGTAGTGAATATGGAAGATACACATGTAAATTAGTATATACAAATACATTACCATTATCACACAAACCACACATGAATATATACAATAACATTTATTTTAATAAATTTACATAGCTAATAAAAGTAAAAATTGTATTTTGAGCCCTCATATAATACTAGGGATACGATGTAGATGATACACAGATAAATTACCGTAGATAAATACATTACAATTATCCCACAAACCACTTACACAGTTATTTAGGGTAAAATTTATTGTAATTTTTTTACATTGTAAACGTAAAAAATATATTTTGGGCCTCCAAAATATTGGGGCCCTATGTCGGAGATCCGACTAGACCACCCAATAGCCAGGCATGGAAGCCCCGTTCAGGAACATACGCCCCTAGATCACATTCAATAACACACATTCTAGTTGTCAATCAATATGTCATTCAATCTTCTACGCCAATGCTAGGTGATCCAAACAGGATAGCCTCGTGACTTTCACAAAGATCAAGATCATGATATAGAAGAATGTTATTAGCTGAAGTCTGAGATTGAAAGATGCATTGGTCTGCTTCAGAAGTATATTCTTCCTTTTAGGGAAAGGAGGGATTGACCCCGCTTCAAGAGTAGAAGCTGGTCTCTCCTGCTTTCAAAATAAGTCAACTTTGCTTATAAGCACAATTGTGCCAAACAGAGCCTTAATCTGATATGAATCCCTTCTGTTAAGGGATCTTGTAACTCTATATACTTATTTATACATGTAACATCAATGGAAGCAATCAACACTATCCATCATATTTTCTCTTCATTTCATTGACAATATTAATTTCAATTTATGTTACTAAATTCTATTTGAATTTTACGAAACATACATGAAGAATTTACGGGGTAATAATTGTGTGTTTGTATTCATGCTTTGGGGTACATTATATACTTGTACAAAAGACCTATAACAGACTAGAAAAAGAATTTTAATCTAATTACAAATACAGGTAATATTGCTAAATATCACTATTCCTTAATTAGAGTATTGAATATTATTTTACATTGCGTAAATATTATTGACAAAGTCTTGGGAAAGACCGTCTTTCCATAAGTTTATGGAAAGATGGGGTTTAATTAAAATAATAAAAGGTAAGAGGTCTTAGTTGCAATATTAATTTTTTTATTATGCAACATGTAGTAGTTATAAAGTTGATAACCCGATTCATGCAACCCAAAATTTTTATCTTCATTTCTTCTAATTTACACTTTAAATCTTGGTCTTTCCATGACTTATGGAAAGACCGTATTTCAAGAGACGGACTCTTGTGTGCAATTCGAATTTGAATTAATTCTTTTCTAAATTTTCATTATTATGATTTGATTATCCCGCTCTATATAAGTTTCGGGTTATTATTTACTTGTCATTAACATTGGAGTATAATTTACAAAACAGGTTTTTTTGTTTATT
>JAULKK010203223.1:0-15893 GCA_032355705.1 Rubia peregrina | reverse complement strand
GGGATTTGATTCATGAAATGAGTTACATAGCATTTAGCTAGTGAGTTATTCTCATCAGTTAGGAGTGTTCGATAGAATTTATGGCTTTAGATTCTATCTCTTGTGAATCATCAGTCCAATTGCCATTAGATTTCCTAATATTTGCTATGTTTTGCCTTTTTTCGTTTAACTGAGGCATGAAAATACTTAGTATTTTCATCCCTCTCTTTTATCCATTTTAGGTTAGCTTTCTGTTACCTGAAAGGCTTCTCCCCAGTTAAGGCTTTTAACAGTTGTGCATTTATATGATTAAGCTCAATTAAGTCAGATTGAGAATTTGTTGTTTCACATAAATCTCTTGTAATCTCAGAGATTTCTCCGCATTTTTAATGTTAGCATTGATGTCCCCAAAACTCTCTTTATTCCATCTTTTAATTTCCATTTTAATCCTTTTGAGCTTGAGAAAGAATCTAATGATTCCTCTCTTATTCAGTAGTTATGACCAATTAGCTAGGATTAGCTCTCTTAGATAAGGTCTTGCTAGCCACACATCTAGAAACCCGAAAGGTTTTGGGGCTGAGAGTAGTTTGTGGCCTATGGTTAGTAATAAATGGAAATGATCTGCTGTATTTTTTTATATTTAAAATGTGGATAGAATTGTTAGGATAATGTTTTTTTAATTTAAAAGGGCAATGATCATGCCTTTCTATTGTGGGAGGTTTCCTAAAGTTTGTCCAAATAAAAGTGCTTCCCACTGATTCTAATAGCTCTTATGAATTCATTAGATTCTCTAATGTTGTTTATGTTAGGGAAATTAGGAGCATCATAGCGTTGAAATCAACTATGAGCCTTTTGTTATTATCTTTGTGTATTAACAGTTCATCCCATATATTTTTTTCTTGTCTTCTTATTAGTAAAAGCATGAAGGAAAAAAGAGCATATATCAAATTGCAAGGAGGAATTATATATACATGTCTTAGCATATTGATCAGTTTCAGATAAAATCTTAATGTTAAAATCTTAAAATCTTAGTATTCTAATGAGTTTTGTAAGCCTAACCATAGAGGTATCTACTCCTCTTAGATTCCAAACTAAAATCTTATTGCTAATGGTTTTATCTATCAGGATATCTTTTTAGATTTGGTTTTTGAGGTGGATCTTAAATTGATTTTATTAAGCTTGTTAAATAAGTTCCTCCTCCTAGGGCTTCAGGTTCCCGATTTCTAGTTTCAGGAATAGGTTTACTTACCTTTTCCAGCTGTAGCTCTCTAGTACATGATTCAAAATTGTCTCTTGTATAAGAATCATTTCAGTCCTTAGCAATAAGAATCTGTTTGAGTTGTGGGGGATAAACTTGTAAGATGGTGAGAAATGCAAATTATTTTCCTGATCTGAGATAGGGGAGTTTAGAATGATACTTGATATGTCATCCTTAGCATTTTCCATTGGCTTCCTTTGTTTTCAGGTGCCGGGATATGCTGTGTTTCAGTGGTGCAGGCTTGATCCTCCATGATGAATTGCTATGGTATGATGATCTGATCATGATATATAGGATCTTGTGAAGTAATGTTAACTTGTTCCTAGTTAGTTTGATAAGGGATTTGGTGCGGCAAGCCACTAGTTGTGTTGTTCTCTATCTCAGGTGCAGGGGTTATGTGGCTAGGGTAGGGGTGAGCTAACAGTTGAATTGAAGAGTCCATTTTGCCAAGTCCCTGGTCAGTCTCGTTTATCTTATGAGATTGAACTCCTTTTGCTTGTGTTATAGTGAAACCTGATCCTTATACATTCTTATTATCAGCATGTTTTCATTTATCCTAGTCTTTATTTTGGATTTTACGTTCAGTACTAGGTTTGACAGTTAACTTAGATGTTTGATTATGCATTTCTCAATACGGTGACATATTTCTCATAGTATGAGTAATAGGAAGGGAGATTTTCATATTCAATGCAATACTTCTCATTTTCCAGATTGAACCTAACCTGATAAGAGTGAGGAGCTAGGCTTGCAGGTCAACTTCAAAGCATATTTTTAGAGCCGATGACCTTGTTAGCTTTTCTGTTGCTAGGTCCATCTTGATGTATTTTCCAGTTTCATCACCCATGGCTTCAATGTCTGGAACATTGGAGTAGTACAATAGAGCATTCACGACAGCAAGCCACATCGCAACAATTGATGACTTGTTGTTAGGCTTGAACTTCGGTGTCCAGCGTAATCTCTTTGAGATACCATTGAAAGACGAAACTCCCTTATCCAATATCTCTGAAAATCCTCTTTAATTTTTGAAATCCACCCTCCTAGTTGGTAGCAACCTGAGAACCCTACCGTCTTAAATTTCATCTGGCATGAAGAGTACTGATGATTCTCCCTTAAATTGCAGAGTTGGATTGAGATTTGGAATGATTGGAAGAGAGGAGGTAATCAGAGGGATTTTTACTTGAAGCATCTGGGCGACACTTCTAGTTACCTTGGCCGCCATAGCGGCAGTTTAGGTTGAGATCTGGTTGGAATAGTGTGTTGGGGGTGAAATTTTGGTGAAAGGTACGAAAATGATCCACACTCTGTAGGGTCATTAATAACACCAACCTTTTCACGGGGAGAGTAGTATGAACCTGCAAAGATAGAAATTTATATTGTTGCTCCTGTATGCTCATCAACAACTAGAAAGAAACTAGTCGTAAGCCCGAGGTTGTCCACAGAGATGCTAGAATCTGAGAGTTAACTTTACACAACTCAGAATCGGGCGTCACTTCGATTATGTGTCGGGAATAGCTATTTTTACAAACATAGATTGGGGGGTTTGTATCTAACAACAACTAATCTGGTAAATCTGATAGATTAAACTAGCCTTGGTGATATTTGTGTAACATGACCGATGAATGATTCAGATCCTAGATTCCATCATATGTGAGACATATAGACCTATCACATGCCTATGTCACATAGTGTGGATGATAGTCGGCTTTTCCTAGTGTCTGTCACACGAAGGTTCATCGACATCTTATAGGCTATCATCACCGCCTTTGCCATTAGGGAAAATTACGTTGATATACTATATATCCGCTAATTTCCCCCATAAAACTCACTCCCAATCCTAATGCACCCCCCACTTAAAGGAACAATGCCTTACATATGTAGCAACTGTTAGGTATGAGAGCAAGGAAAATACATCTCGGGCACTCCATTATGGACACCGATCTCTAGGCCTAGAAGGCAAAAGAACTGGAATCTCGTGATGACTCTAGGGTTGAAAAGACTATGGTCGCTGAATGACAACCCTAGTTGTTACAAACTATCATGCTCATCCTATAGGGGTACACCAAGGGTTTGCATTCCCGTTAGGGCGTCTATCATACCTAACATGAATTATTATTACACGATAATCCAATCAAGTTAGGTTCTAACGATTAGAACAATACTCTCAATCATACATACATGCACTTACATTTCCCGTACTCCTGAACCTACAATAGGCCTAACCCAACACTCCCAAGGTAGCCAACAAGCCTAGCACGATGGCATGTTATACATGAAACTAGGGTGCATCATAGGATATACATAGCATCTATCTTATAGGAATATACAACATAAATCATACATGAATATTCATAGAACATAGAAATAAGAAGATCTAAGAATCTCACAAAGTCATCATCTAGCCATAAACACAAATAAATTTACAAGTAATAAAATACTCTATGCACAATGAACTCAATACAATTATTGGATTCAATGCCTTAGGCATAAATTAGAAATAATAAATGAGAATAGATGAGTTAGCCTCTTTCTCTCTCTCTCTCTATGTATATATATATATATCTATCTACTCTTAGATCTAGGAATTAGAATTAAAATAATGAAGGTTCCTCTTAAACCGTAGTAAACTAATGGCTCTTTATATAGTAGAAAATAGGCCTTAGAAAAGCCAAAAACAAAGGGAACCCCTAGAATCCACGTTAGCACGAGTCGTGCAATAGCACACGACCCGCATCACACGACCCATGAAAAAGTACACAGGCCACAGATTGGAGGCATTCCTCGGCCAAATTGAGGGCACGGCTTATGCAAAGATGCGCAGGCTGGCAACTGGAGAGTGCATCTGGCAGTCTGAGTAGCGCAGCCCGTGCGAAAGCACGCTGGGCGCCGTATGAAGTTACATCTTTGGATTCTGAGTACCAAAAAGGTGATGGGGCACAGACTGGAGATCTAAGTCTTCACGTTCTTGGCGCCTGGGCTGTGCAAAAGTTCACGACCCGGTTTAGAACTTAGTCGCAACAGCCATTCATTAGGCACATACTGTGTAAATGTACGGGCCGTGTCGGTCTTCACTTCTTTCCAAACCCCTAATCATTTTATTCGACGCATCCATCTACTACTATGCTTATGTGTGTGTCAATTGGTCCACTACCATCCTTGCGAATGACCTTTTACTTTCTGCTACTAATCTTGCGAATGGCCTTCTACATAATCCGAAGTGCCTACGAGCAATCTACAAATAAAAGCTCACAAAAATGGATCTAGACGCTCGTAGGGAAATATAATCCATTATATCTAAAGTAATCTACAAAATGACGGATTTGATATGAAAACCACAAATGGTCATATAAACCCTACGTAAAGACATAAGAATCTCTCGCACTCTCATATCCCAAAGAAACTAAGACAACCTATCCAACCAACATACCAAATAAAATATGAGGTTCAATCATATGAATGTTTGAAGATAAGCTACTCTACCAAAATCAGTTACCAAAAGATAATCCAAGAGAAGCATAGAATAAGTTTCTATTTCTCTCAGTTTCTCCTATGTTGCCTAAGAGCTCTTTTGGGTTTTCATCCTAGCATCTCACTATATTTTTTCAAAGTCACTTCTCATCTTTTTCCACACTATTTGGCCTCTCACTTCAACCTATCAGGGCCTTTCCCATTGTTGCCTAAGTCGCTCTTTTGAGTTTTTGACTTATCCGGGAATATAAACATATATATAAACTCCCTCCATCCCACTTCACCGGCGTTTGCCACCTCCACAGCCCCCCACCAGTATTCACTTCCGATGCCTTGGGTAGGGTTTGCAGAGCCGCGTCTGATCGAAAGCTCTGGCAGCAACTTTAGAAGGCGTGACGAGCATTCTTACGGAGGAGCTTCCGAATTAGCAAAACTCTCCAGCACTGACCTCGACTCGCTCTCCACTGGTACCATTCCCTAGCTTCGTACACTCTGATGGGGGAATTTGAAGAAGAATACTCACTATGACATTAGAAACTGGGGAGAAAAGGGAAAATCATTAGGGCAATTAAGTCTTTCCATATTTTTTGGTCTTTTTTTAAAATTCAGGGGTAAATTCATCATTTTACTAAATATCGGTTAACTCGCCATTGACTAATATGTCAGTCAAGTCCAGGGTTATTTTGGCACGTTTTGAGATTGCAGGGTTATATTGGCATTTTCAGCCTAAAGTTAAGGTCATTTTAGCACTTAACTCTATATATTTTTTTATTTTTCAATTTTTTTTGTGTAGCACAAAATGCCTCACGGGTAGGCTTCATACTACAATGAGAAAAAAGAAAACAGTTAAACACAAAAGAATTTTTGTTTGAACTCTTAAGTGCCTAACTCCTCCTTCCTCCACACTTAAACCCCGCATTATCCCAGTGCATCATACAAAGTTTAAAAATCACAAGTGGAGTATGGAGAATGGTAGGCACTTAGTCTCGGGACCCCGAAGAGTCTGCTCTTTTGCGTCTTGTCTCGTGCCTCCTCTTTTTCTTTTCTTGCCTCAATTCTTGCCTTTCATAGGGAACAAGGTCATGGAAAACCTCAAGCTTTGAGGCATGCATCCACTCAACCAATTGCTCTATGGTTTCCTCTTGCACATCTGCTCCTGGTCTATTATGGCAAACTCTTCCCTCACTTCTTGCTCGATAGAATCCATTCTAACTCCCCAAGCCCTCACGGTTCCATCCATAGAGTCAAGCCTTATCCCAAACTTCTCCATTTGTAAGTCATCCCACCTACCGCGTGGTTAACTTCTTGCACCATTTAGGTTGAACTTATGAGTTGTTCCCCAAATGTGCGAAATTGATCAAAGAAGTATGAAGGTAGGTTGGTTTGGGTAAGTTACACTCCAGCGAGATTTTCACCATCTTCTTCATCAATGTCCACATCCGGGGCTGAGAACGAGTTCGAGTCGATCACGTTCAATGATGGAGAAAGTGTTAATGATTTCTCCATGAGAATTACTAGTCTTGTCAACAATTTGCGAGTTCTTGGGGATACGGTGGAGGAGGAACGTGTAGTGAAGCAATTATTGCATGTTGTACCACCCCGTTACACACAAGTGGCTATTTCCATTGAAACTTTGCTTAATCTAAGCACTGTTTCAATTGATGAGCTTATCGGTAGGTTGCTCTTGGTTGAGAAACACTGTGGTCTAGGTGAGATGGACACAAACTCACATGTTTTACTCACAGACGAGGAATGGAGATCACATAGGAACTCAGGCAGCAAGACTTCAGCTAGAGGTAATTGTTTCAATTGTGGCATATTTGAACACTATGTAAGAGATTTTCGTAAACCACGACGTGAGAGGAAGAAGGAAGCTTATTTGAGCATGCTCCATGATGATCAACCCACATTATTACTAGCATCAACAACCGGTGTAACAGTCGTGAACTCAGAATATAATTATTGATAATCGGTCGGGGACCGATTGGTGGATGCACGGTCTGGGATTGTGTATGCAAGGAGCGGCTGGAGCAGGGTAGTGGATGCTTGATCTGGGATCAAGTGTTGTGTCTTTTGAAGATCGAAGAAGGTATGACATGAAAGTCATGCGCTAAATGCTCAATCCGGGATTGAGTTTTGGAGGCTAGGGTTGTGATCAAGTTTTAAAGGCTCGGTTTAGAGCACGTTCTAGGAGCGAGTGCTTTCGGTCTAGGACCGGGTGAGTGCTAAGTTCAAAAGGAATGAATTTGGCATGTTGAGCGTTGGGTGTTCATATCATTGGTTGTTTTAAAATGTTGATGGATGGATGAGAGAGTGAAGGTGAAGGGGTACTTCTTGTGGTCTCTACGAACAACGGGTTACATGTTTGCTTCGGGCTTGTGCATGACTGCCCTTTAACCCGTACCTCAGAAGTATTGTTTGTTTTGTTCTGTATACATCATCATTTTCTTTGTTTTTCATGTAGTAGCAACATTATTCCTAATTCCTCGCGGACAAGAAGCATAACATTTGGTGATCAATTGTATGCAACTTTGAAGAAGTATTGTTTGTTTTTTTTGCACGAAGAAGCAATTTTTTTGAGACATGCAGCAGCACATATTTTGTCCCTAATTCATTGTTTGTTTTGCATGAAAATTTTAGGAGGGAGATTTGTTGGAGTAAACTTTGCTTCATTAGTTGCGTGCAATATTATTGTAGTATGGAGTTTTAGTTTTTACTAGTTTCATTTTTAAAATGGTTAGAAGTAGGACTTATTCAATATACTTAGTTTGTAGTTATCCCTAGTTAGGATTATGGTTAGTTGGTTGAGTTAGTGTAGGAGTGCATACTTCACACGTTTTTGGCTTGTTTATTTGGCAATAAATATTCGAAGAAAACTCAGAAAAGCAGTGAGTTTACTGCACAAAATTCTAGACTATTGTTTATTATTTTTGTCTTTCTTTTTGTATCCATTATTCAAACTCTTTGTGTTCCAACAATTGGTATCAGAGCTTGGTTGAAAAATGAATCCACATGAATCGCAGACGCCACCTGGAGCTCGTGGACTCAGCCCATCTAGTTCACATGGTCACGATGTTGTTGTGCAACAAGTGATGCTTGAATCAAGTAGTTCAATGGTCTATCCCTTTTTAATCGTACAAACTATGCCGACTGGTCTTTGGTGATGAGGGTGAACTTGCAGGCTCAAGGTTTGTGGTGAGTAGTTGAAGATGGAATTGGGGACTATCGTGAGGAGATGCTAGCTTTGTCGGTAATCTTGAGAGCGGTGCCACCCAAAATGTTGTCTACGCTTGCTGTAAAGGACATTGAGAAGCAAGCCTGGGACATGATCAAAATGCAACAGATGGGTGTAGATCGTGTTTGGGAGGCAAATGTGCAAAAGCTAAGGAAGGAGTTCGAGTCGATCACGTTCAATGATGGAGAAAATGTTGATGATTTCTCAATGAGGATTCTTAGCCTCGTCAAAAATTTGAGAGTTCTTGGGGATACGGTGGAGGAGGAACGTGTCGTGAAGAAATTCTTGTGTGTTGTACCACCCTATTACACACAAGTGGCAATTTCCATTGAAAGTTTGCTTGATTTAAGCACTCTTTCAATTGATGAGCTTACCGGTAAGTTGCGCTCGGTTGAGGAACGTTATGGTCTTGGTGAGATGGACACAAGCTTATGTTTGTTACTCACGGACGAGGAATGGAGATCATGAGGAACTCACGCGGCAAGACTTCAGCTAGAGGCAATTGCTTCAATTATGGCATATTTGGACACTATTCAAGAGATTACCATAAACCACGACGTGAGAGGAATGAGGAAGCTTATTTGAGCATACTCCATGATGATCAACCTGTATTGTTACTAGCATCAACAACCGGTGTAATAGTCGTGAACTCAGAATATAGATATTGATACTAGTTGGGGACCGAGTGGTGGATGCACGGTCTGGGATCGTGTGTGCAAGGAACTACTGGAGTTGGTTCGTGGATGCTTAATCCGAGATCAAGTGTTGTGTCTTTTGAAGATTGAAGAAGGCATAGCATGAAAATCATGCGGCAAATGCTCAATCTGGGATTGAATTTTGGAGGCTAGGTTTGGGATCAAGTTTTAATGGATCGGCTGGGACCGAGTGAAGATAGATGGCTTGGGGCCATGTCCTCGAGGATTGGAAGCATGGCTTGGCTAGCTGTGTGTGTTTTAGAACTCGTTCATGGAGCTAGTGCTTTCGGTCTAGGACCGGTGATTGTTGAGTTCAAAAGGAATGAATTTGGCATGTTGAGCGTTGGGTGTTCATATCATTGGTTGTTTGAAAATGTTGATGGATGGATGGGAGAGTGCTGGTGAAGGGGCACTTCTTGTGGTCTCTACGAACAACGGGTTCCATGTTTGCTTCGGGCTGGAGCATGACTGCCCTTTAACCCGTACCTCAGAAGTATTGTTTGTTTTGATCTGCATGCAGCAACATTATCTTTGTTTTTCATGCAGAAGCAACATTTGTCCTGATTCCTTGCGGACAAGAAGCATAGCATTTGGTGATCAGTTGTATGCAACTTTGAAGATGTATTGTTTGTTTTTGTTTTGCAAGCAGAAGCAACTTTTTTTGGAGGCATGCATCAGCACGTCATTTGTCCCAGATTCATAGTTTTTTTTTGCATGCAAAGTTCAGGAGGGAGTTTTGTTGGAGTAATCTTTGTTGCTTTAGTTATGTGCAATATTATTACAGTAGCGATTTTTAGTTTTAATTAGTTTCATTTTCTAAATTGTTAAAAGTAGGACTTGTTCAATAGACTTAGTCTATAGTTATCCCTATAAGTTAGGATTATGGTTAGTTTGTTGAGTTAATGTAGGAGTACATACTGCACACGTTTACACGGTCGGAAGTCCCAGCACGACTCAGGTGCCAGACTGGTTTGAGAGTCTGTCGCCAAAGACTGGCAGCACCGCCATTCTCAACGGCGAGATTGAGACGGCCTGGGAGCTCAAAAATTTGATTTGTAAGTGCTCAAAATTTGACTATATTACTATGTACGGATTATTTTGAGGAAATTCTTTACCTTGACTAACTAGCTTTGTGCATATTATTTTGTGCAAATACCGTGCAAGAATTAACAAGCTTTGTGCATAATTATTTAGTACAAATTATATCATTACAATTTTTTTCCAGTAGTAACATTTTTTGGACCATCCATGACACTCAAAGGTGTCGCTGAAATTATTAGTGACGGTTTTTGAAGTGTCTCTATTCAGCGTGTCACTAAAATATTGTGAGACGTTGAAGCATCATTAATTTTTTTGTGACGTTTTAAGATGAAGTTAAATTTAGAGGTGTCCTATATTTTGTGACATGAATTGATGTGGTAATTCGGTTTTGTGACATGTGCAAATGTCACAAAAATTAAAGTTATCGATAGTCAAACATGCCTTGAAAAATTTTCAGAAAAAAGGAACCATTGTTAAAAAACCCCAGAGAGAGTAGAAAGAATATGGGATTTGGAATGACTTATGGAAACTTTAAGAAGTTAAAACAATATCAAACTAAACTTCCTAATTTAACCTAAGTAATGGCCGAATTCATTTAAGTAAATCAATCCAAACATTGGCTGAATTCTTGAATGAATTTACCTTATCTAAACTTACCAAATCTAATATAATTAAATTTAAACTAATCTTCTATAATTGCAATAATTTTAAACTTAGCATTGAAATTGATGCATACGTGCACAAAATTTAACAAACATTGCGCAGATTAATTTGTGCAAATTACGTGCATGAAATTAATAAACTTTGTGCAAAAGTTTTGTGTAGATTATGTGCATAAGATTAATAAATTCTTGGAAAATTTATGCATGAAGATAGACCTTTGAAGCATCGATAAGCCTGTTCTCTAGCTCAAACTTTGACTCGGTAGACACATATTCTTTTACATCGATAAACCCTAAATCCTAACTCAAATGCCTTTGATCTTGAAACCGGCTAAAATTAAAGTGAAAAGTGACAATTAATCTAACCACAAGTTTCATGTAAAAGAAAACACCACAAGATATGTACCCCTTGAAACCATTTAGGTTAACATAAAATTGAGGAGAAAAAAATTAACATTCCAAAAATTCCCATATCACATCACCACGATAAACCTTGGAAACTAATTAAACAGCAACGCGAGACGAGACGAGACGGAGATTCAGCTATTCCCCGATATCTCCTCCACAAGTAAGTAATCGGCTTCTCCTCCGCTTAATGTGTTTAGTCAAAATTTATTTCCATTTCGTTTAGCTTGAAAACAACCATTTTCCACTTCTTTAACCATTTCCCGCAAATTCAGTTCAAAATGCACAGACTATAGAACTGACTGAATACACTTGGGTTTTAAGTTTTGGCTATTTCTTTCTCCGCTGAATGTTCAAAACTTTGTTAACTAGTTAAGTTGTCGGTTTGAACAAAACCTCCAAGAATTATCATAACCTAACTTAATTTAGGGCTTTGGAAATTCCTGATTGTTTAATTTGAGGTTGGTATGGTGTTCTAGGGGCCAACAGTTCTGTGTATAAGCTTTGTGAAGTTTTTGCACTATAGTTTTGATTCCAACTGGACCTTTTCAAATAGAGCTTGAGGTTTTGTTGTCCAAATTTACAGTTTCTAATTAAATCTGGATATGTTAATGCGGCAGTGGCACCTAGCCAGAGAGATGGTTGCTGGGAGTATGCTGAGAAGGTGGATATGAGTAGAGTTATATGCAAATTCTGCTCGAAATTAGTGAATGGCGGGATTACCAGATTCAAGTATCATCTGTCTCGAATTCCAGGCAAAGGCGTAACTTCATGCAGCAAGGTGAGCAGGTTCGGGGTACATTAGCAATGAAGGAGGATGAAAATAGAAGATTGAGAATGCAATTATCAACAGCAACACCTGATCAGCCATCATCGAGCAGGGCCGTGGATTTGGCACTGGCTGGTGATCAACCATCATCGAGCGAGGCAGTGGATTTGGCATTGGCTCATGATCAACCATCATCGAGTGGGGTTGTGGATTTGGCATTGACTACTATGAGTCGAGTACCTCTAGTACTCTTGAGTGATGAAGAGAAGGCGAAGAAATGCATTGCCTTGTTCTTTATATATTGGAATAGCAAGATATCGACATGGCGAAGCAGAGGAAGCCTGCTGATAGCAATTCAAGTTACTGCATCCGTCATTGAAGTTCAGCAGAAAGATCCATTTTTAGGTGATCATTCTATTAAAAGTTGTAACCCCCCAACAATCTTCATGTTTGATGATTTTATTTTTTTGACACGAGTGTTGGAGCTCAAAATTTAATTCGTAAGTGCTCAAAATTTGACTACATAAATCTGTGCAGATTATTTTGAGCAAATTCTTTACCTGAGACTAACTACAGATTATTTTGTGCGAATTCCGTGCAAGAATTAACAAACTTTGTGCAAAATTATTTAGTGCAAAATTATATCCATGAAATTAACAAACTTTGTGTAAAATCATTTTGTGCAAATTCTGTGCATGAAATTAATGAACTATGTGCAGATTCATTTTGTGCAAAAGTTTATGGATATGAGTTACATAAAGTAACATTTTATTTTTCTTTGAGAAACAATTACGAATAATGAGCTTAATATAGCTGAAAAAAGCACTCTTTAACTATCAATTAATTATAAGCAGCTAGAGAAACTTCACCCGTACACGTGTATGTGAGATTGCATGCATAGTGCCACCATGTTAGCTTCCATCATATAAATAAAATTGTGTTTCCATATTGAAAATTAATTTTAAGAGGAAAAAAAACATGTTATCATCACTTATAATTCCATGTACACAAGAAAAATGGAATGTTACTAAAAATTTGATAAATCTGTACAATATAAATTGTCATTAGATAATTAATAAGTCATTTATTCATATTTTACTGACAAGGGCTTTTCAAATTAAGTCTTTTTTTTCATTAGGAAAAGGAAACCCTTGTTAAAGAAAACTTGATGACTTGATGTGCAAAACAAGGGCTTGCTCTTTTTTTTGGGTGCAATGCCCCCAAATCCTTGCCTTATCTTCTTTAATTAGTTGCTCTTGTGCAATAGCTCACAAAGTAACACAAATCTTACAATTTGACACTCTAGTAAAAGTTTAAAAAGTTGAAAACCCTGCCTTTTTCTTGTTTGCTTATGCTCACATTTCTTGCCCGGCGTCCTGATTTGCCTATTTTTTACTCCGTTGGACTTCTGTTATTTTTCAGTTATATTTATGTATTTTTACAATCTAAACAGTAACTACTTTATTGATTAATAGTGAAGTAAGACATTTAGAGAGACAGAGAGAGTAGTTATAAGTGCAGTAAATTATTACCGTATTTGGCAGAGATGTGCTTATAATCAAAATTAGATTATTTTGGCTTATTTTCATATCAGTGGAAGACCAGGTTATACATTTCCCCAAAAAATAGCTCATACTTTTTTAAATAAACAATTCTTAATAATTTACCAAACACTAAAAAGGTGGTTAATTTATAAACAAATCATTTATAAACACTTCAAACCACACCATTATTATGGTATCAAAATAGTGGATCCATGGTCTATACCAAGACTGTAGTATCAGAAGCCACGGCCGCAATTTTGACGGAGGCAACACCAAACCGACGACCTCCTGGAGATTCACAACTTCGACATTTAGACTGCAGCCCGTTCTACAAAACGGTGGCGGATTAGGAGGCAACGGAAAAAAGCAACCCTAACCCTAATCCTGTTTATTACTGTAATTTAGTTAATTTCCCTCCTGTTTGTAGTGAACAATTCATTTTGAACAAAATAAAAAAAAGAATACAGGTATGAAGTCAAGATTACTACTTAGACTGTGTTCTTTTCAGATTGATAGTACTTCAACTGAGTACTATAGATTTTGAAATGATAATATGCAACTTAATTTAATTTAATTTATTATTATTATTTAATACTGTAATTCAATTTAAATTATTTAAAATTAGTTCAAAATAACATTATTGATATGAATCTCATTGTGAAAACTCTGGATGTAGAATTTTGAAGAAGCACTCTTAACCAAAGTTGATCGAAGCATCTTATTCAAATCAAGAAGCCACCGACGGATTCTGGTGCAAGAACACAACTGTATGATCTTCACTAACACAAGGGACAAATTACACTTAACCCAAGAACAAGTTTCACCTAATTAACACAAAGAAACCAATGGTTCTAAGCACTAATTTATAATGGAACAACCCTATTTTATAATGCTTAATAAGCAAAGAGTATGAACTCAAATTTTGAAATATATGGCTGATAAATGATGTAATTAAATTGTTGAAAATCATCCCCTATTTGTAGTACGTAGGTTCAGCCGAAACAAATAGAAAGAAGACAAGATTGGATAATTCCTGACATAAACAAGAATGACTTATTTCAGATTTAAGAAGTTAAACCCATATCAAACTTCCTAATTTAACCTAAATAATGGCGGAATTAATCCAAGCAAATCAATCTAAATGTTGACCGAATTCTTGAATGAATTTGTCTTATCTAAACTTATCAAATTTAATGTAATAAAATTTAAACAGTTCTTCTAATATTACAATAAATTCAAAATTAGCAATAATATTGATTAAATTATTGTAATCTAGGTCTGACAAAAATTTGATTCATACGTGCACAAAATTTAATAAGTGCAGTTTTTTAACAAGTGCGAATTAATTTGTGAAAATTATGTGCATGAAAGTAATAAACTTTGTGCAGATTCTGTGTATAAAATTAATAAATTATTGGCAAATTATGTGAATGGAAAAAAGAGAGAAAAAAGGTAGACCTTATTCTCATTCTCATGTCTCTTTCTTCAACTTACCAATTCCATACAACTAGTTTCGGTCATTATACACTTCGTGCTCCAAGATTCCATTAAGTTCATTGTCAGGTGAAATGGCCTTACTGTTCGGTGCACAAATCTTCAACCAGTAAGGCCATTTCACATGATACATCTTCACGACCATGCAGTCTCAATAAGATTTTCTTAGCTTCTTGCATCTTTCATTTACCAACGAGTCGCCTAGGAAACATAGGCAGGAAGAATACAGCCAGTAAGAAATACACGAGGGAGGGAATCGCTAGAACCCGAACATCAGCCTCTAATATTTTTCACACATTTTTGTTTTAGCTGTTGCAGGCGATGACACACTATTGAACTGGCTATTGTTTCATTAATTTATCACAACTGAAAATCCACTCGAATTAACCAATCAAATTTGTTGAATAATTGGTTTTGTGGAAAAAATATCAACACCCAAACCAAGTGTCAAGTGTGCATTTAAATACAAAAATATAAATTCTCAAACCTATATATAAGAAAACCATGAACGAGAAATGTAGCTAAATTCCATTTACTTTGCAGGGCAGGAATGATGGATAGTTGTGATAGTTGAGTTTTCATTTAATTTGTGCAGATTATGTGTACAAAAATTAACAACTTGTGCAAATTCTATACTTTTTATCACAAATTTTGTGCCAAATGATGTTCCCATTGTGCATAAATTTGCACTACTCAGCTGTTCATGTTGAAAATCGCGAGTTTTTCACATGTGTCCAAGCAATTCAGTTAAAATTGATTGATCATAAAGAGGCATTGGTAGGATTTTCTATGAAATTCCAAAAACCAATTCATTATCCATAAAGAGCTAGCCCTAATCATCGAAGATTTTACAGTTTACATGTTATCTGCTAGGATTTAGGCTCTTGAAACCCTAAATTTTCTATTTATATCCTAGATAAAATAGTCCTAGTTACCAAGAGTTTTACGGTTTACAGTGCCATTAAGTAGTTCAGGTAACATTTTAAAGAGTGTTATGATGATACTCGTAGCCAACCCTTCTTGATTTCCTCCATCTCCAGTGGTGATATAGACAGGAGCAGACTCATCCTTAACAGATGAGCATTAATTTTTCATTTGCAATATTGTACTAATTGACGTACGATATGCGTTCCTACAAATGAAAAACAGCACACAACAGAGGTGGAGTCAGGAAATATATATGGCGGAGATTGATAGGAGAAAACATTTACCAACTTTCTCACCTATCAAAGGGGATCAATAGGGGAAAAAATCAAAATTACTCCCAGTAATTTTCTTCCAACCCCATATACATAGGGATGATCATGAGTCGGGTCTGGGTCGGGTCTAATAAGACCAGACCCGAC
>JAULKK010203114.1:0-15893 GCA_032355705.1 Rubia peregrina | reverse complement strand
AGTCTTCAACGCACCAAAGTGTACCAAAATGAATACAAAAAGATCCCAAAATAACCATATAAAATGGACACATCAAGCACCCCACCCACAACCACCACCACCCCAACCCGCCTCCACCTCCGTCGCTCTGCACCATCTCCCACCACATCTCTTCTTATTCCCCTGCATCCACATCCACCGCTTTACCACCACATCTACCTCTACCGGTCCACCACCACCCTCTCCACCTTCTCCACCCCACCCACAACCACCACCACCACCACCCAACCCTATCATCAGAAACCCACCTCCGCCGCCGCCGCCTCCAATTCACCACATACCCACCACTATGGCCCCATCAAAATCCTCCACCACCATCAGTTGCCCTTCCCATCAAAACACCCACATCCCAGCCCATCAAATCAGCGCACCATCGCCAACACAAGCAACATCCCACCACCATGCTAACCTATCCCGTCATCCATGAAACCACCCATCCCGTCATCCACGAAATCAAAACGAGTTTTTGCATCTCAAAAAGCGAAAAGGGTTATCGGAGGTACCAGAGAGGTAGCTGATGGTGATGGATACGCCAGTAATGGTTGTGAGGTGGAGGCATTATATTCATTTATATAAATATGAATAATAAACATGCAGGTAAATATAAGTTATTTTATTTGGTTTGGACGTGGTAAGAGTGCATTAACTCAACTAGTAATATTTATGTATACCAGGCACAACGGGACTGTTCTTTGTGCAATTATGGTCTGGAGGAATGGATCTCTTAAATAACAAACACTAAACTTTACTTTTCTCCACAAATAGATTAATAGTTCAATATATTTAAAGGCATGCACATAGGGAGGGGAAACGGAAAATTAAAAAAATGTCAAATTCCTATAGACTTGATCATCTTTTCACACACCAACTCACAAGTTCGTTGATGCATTCCCTAGTTCCCAAACTTAACCTAGAAGTACGGAAATGCAAGATTTTTTTATCAGTCAACGGTTGATTGGCGAACAACAATATTAATTTACTAATAATGCAGGAAGTGTATTTATTCTAATGTAATTGATGTTTTTATAGCCTCTGTTGGTTATCATCAGTGACCATGGATGTCTAAAAATAATCCCAGATTCAGCAAAGTATGATCTCAAAGGTAGAAATTTTGTACCATTATCAACCCGGACACGCCGAACCACGTGGCCGAACTGATTCTTGATCAGAGCACAAAATTTAATAAATCTAGATGCTACATCTGACTTAGCAACTAATAAATATGCCCAAACAAATAGGGAATAAATATCAACTATAGTTAAAAAATAAAATGCACCACTAGAAGATGTATTAATTTGAATAAAGAACTAGTATTCGAAGAACTCAACGGAAAACTATGTCTAGTCTGTTTTGCTCTATGACAGAAGAGCAAGGAACAGAAACATTATTTGTGCTAAAATCAAGAGTAGAAACAGAAGACAACATGCTGATGCCATAAATCAGAAGATGAAACTAAAGCAACTGTTAAAGAAGACTGCGGGATATGAGGACGAACATTCGTATCCAATAGAGGAAGCCAATAACCCCCCTGCTGTTCACCCACACCATTCACATTTCTCGTACTGATTTTATGTGAAATGCAATAATTTTCAGCAAACAAAGCTAGACATTTTAATACAGATAACAGTCTAGAGCAAGATAATAAATTGCATAGCAAAGAATGTATGTAGAAGACATGAGTAAGAGTAACATCCCCAAAGAGAATAGAACCATATTTTGTCGCAGATGACACAGATTCATCAGGTAATATGACATTCACATCTTTGAACCGCCTTCTTGGTCTTCTGGTAATATGACATTCACATCTTTGAACCAATCTGGTACGCAAGTGAGCTTGAAACATGTATCTTTGTCATGACCCTTGAGATTACAATGTGTATAGTTCAAATTCTTGCGATCAGCTGAAGTGAGAACAACAGTCTGAAGAACCAAAAGGTGGCAGATGTCATGCAGCATATGCCATAGAGTCTGTCGAAGGCTCGCGAGACCGAACAACAACTTTGTGATTATCCTCTTGAGAAACAAGATCATATATGCCCATGACAGGTGGCAGTGGATCAGTGGTTATGATGTTGGATCGCAAGGTGTGATAGTCTTCATTAAGATCCACGAGAAATTGGTAGATCATATCTTTCTCATGTTCTTGGAAGGTATTGGCAACATAGTTGCAAGTGCACAATGGTTTACAAGCTTCACAGATGTAAACTAAAGGAGGCCGAAGGAAGTTGTAATCCCCAAACAACTTTTTCATTTTTCCAAAATAAATGGCAACGGTCGGACCATTCTGCCGACATTTCTGTAGATCTTCACGCATATGCTGAATTTTCAGACCATTCCAAAGAGTAAATCGAGCCTTAAGATCATCCCACAATTCTTTAACTGTGGCATAGTAGCAGGTAGAAGAACGTAATGGTGGATCTAGTGTCTGTAAGATCCAACATACCATGGTAGCATTATATCCAGGCTAGTCAACAACATCAGGATGATTAGCCGAAGGTATGGTAATGGTTCCATCAATGAAACCACTCTTCTTCTTGGCAAGCATAGCGCCACAAATTGCGTTAAAACATTCAAGGGAATTATTTTCACCTTTCGGAATAACAGGACAAATTGACAAATCGGGGCCGTCATTAGTACTAAGAAAGTAAGGATCATTCAACGAACAACCAGTGGAGACAGATCCTCCAGAGCCAGATTGCAATTGCAACTGTTTGAGTAAAGTTGCAATAACATCGGCGACATAGAGATTCTGTAGCTTGTTAGCCTCAGTTTCAGGAACGACGCGGGCTTGCTCAGTAGCATCGAAACTGGAACCAGGAGTAGACATTTTTGTAGATTAGCGGTACAGGCGGATCAGCGGTACGGATGAATGCAGTGGTGCGTGAATCGGACAAGCGGCGCGTGCAGATCACGCGTGGCAGATCTGGGCAGGGTACGGTGGATCACGGCGATGGCAATGGCGATCGGTGGACTACAGGTGAGTGGCAACGGCTGGCAGACGATGACGCGTGTGAGAATGTGTCGTTGGCTGGAGCTTGGGAAAGCAGCGGAATTTTTCTTTACGGTTTCAGGATTTTAGACTCTGATACCATGAAGAATTTACGGGATAATGATTGTGTGTTTGTAATTCATGCTCTGAGGTACATTATATAGAGGTACAAAGCCCTATGCAGAAAAGGAAAAATAATCTAATCTAATTACAATTATAAGTAATATTCACATAATATTGCTAATCCTTAATAGCAGCACTTTTTGTGAGAATAGTAGCTCTCCTAAGGTGCATCGGGAATATTTGGACCAATTCACTCAAGATTTTAGTAAATTTCTAAGGATGCGTGGTCAAGAAATGGTACAACACGGACAGTTGCTGCTTACATTTTAATCCAAAAGTGGGGAGGAAGTTGAAGGTTCTCACTTTCTCTAGGCTGGGGATGGCTCTAACTGTTATGGTGATTAAGATAAATAATTTTAGCTTTTTTTAGATAGAGAAAGATTTGTATGAGACGATCTTATCAAATTTATTGTGACTTGTGAGACGAGAAACTAAATAAAGTTTAAAATTTATACAAAGTATCTCATATCATTTCTCATCTATAAACAAGTGTATATGAACTCTTCGTCTCACTATAGATTGGATGTGAACGTCTCACCCTTAGGCATATATCACTACAAAATAAAAGTCCAATTGTGATACAACTTTTGTGACAAGTTAGGAAATGACACAAATTTTACTTTGCCTTTAAATGTCACTAAATTTTATTGACACGAGTATATAGGGGTGGCAAATGGGCGTTCGGGTAATAAGTGTTGTTGAAAAATATGGGTATGACCCATTTTGACCCTTTTTATGATGGGTCAAAATGGGTCGTGTTATAAATGGGTTGGGTTGAAACCGTTCAATCTGCGGGTAAAAAATTATTCAACTCATGGGTCAAAATGAGTAAATATTCGGGTTTCAACCCATATATGTTCATATATGGGTTTACATACCAACCCATAAAACCTGCGGGTTTCAACCCAAATAGTGATCCATTTGAATTTATATACCAACCCATATGGATAAACCCGCGGATTTCAAACTATATATTGACCCAAATATACAAACAAATAAGTGTAAACCTACGGGTTTCAAATCATATGGGTTTACCCGCGGTTAAACTGCAAACCCAACCCACCCGACCCATATTTTCAAATGCTCATTTGACCCGCTACTCATTTAACTCATTACCCATTTTACCCATACCCACCCGAATTTAAAAATAGGTAACTGTTTGAGTACCTACATTAGCATGTACTAATGCAGGTTACAGATCTATTTTGCCACCCTTACGAGTATATGTCACTAAATCAAACTACTACATTAGTACATGCTACAAAATTTATTGACATTTTAACGCATCACTAAAATATAAACGTCACTACTAATTATAGCGGCGCCTTTAAGTGTCACTAGTATTCCAACAAAGTGTCACCGCTGGAAGATTTTTTGCAAGTGTATTTATGTACAATTCCATTATTTATGCATGTAATTTAATGTCTGGAGATACGATATTGAGTTGTACCGTAGGGAAATGATATAATATACCTAACTCCCATATATACATGGATCTGTGACATTTGTTCAATTTGGTAGGCATACTCAACAGGGACACATAGCAGAAGAGAAGTTTGCCTCATTCAATGTTCCATGCTATATGCCTTCAGACCATGATACACAAATGGTAGTTGAAAGTGAAGGGTCATTTACTATTCAGATGATTAATACTTTCAGCACACGCCTTAATGATAACTATCAACTATGAATCACTTCATCATCTTGATTTAGCACACAGGGCTAGATATGTTGCCACGTATATGAGAGCAGTTCTAGAGCCAATCTTAGCCGCTCATTTCGGGAGTGATTTTCCAATGGATAATTTGTTTCGGAGACATGCAGAAATAATATGGTCATTTCTCTTCGCAAAGAATGATGAGATCAGGGCGGAACCAGGAAAAAAAATTGGTAGATCACAATATAATTTGATGATTCTATCTTTGAAAACAGTGTTAAAATTTTGAGAAATTTTAATATTTAGAGAAATAACGTGGATCTAAAATTAAAAATAAACTAAAACACTAATAAAAAATTATATATTAATTAACTACAAAATAAAAAATATTTTTTTTGAAAAAAAGGTAGGGAAATTGCCCTACCTTGCATAGCTGTGGCTCTGCCACTAGATGAGATATACTCTTAATACATTATGTGATTTGTTTTTTGTTTCTCATTTTCAAACTAACTCTTGGTATGGAAAATTTATTTGGCCCCCCAAAATTGTTTACCAAAGGAAACTTGAATGGAGTTTCTAAGAAGTCAAAACAACATATGGGTTAAGATTCAGCAATCACAGAGATCTTAGATGCAGCAACAAGTTTCCAACTTCAGCTCACTAACCCTATTTGGTGCACAATAGACTAACCAAATATTCTGCTATGCAATCTGCACTATACTCTAGTAATTATTAACTAGCTTGTAGAGTAATATAGTTTACTAGGGTTAGTTACAGTAGCTGACTTAGTATATGAACTGTTGAAAAATATACCCACGGTCGGTCTGTTGGTGGCATGTGATCATAAAACACCACGCATGGACATCCTTTAGAGTGCTCGGATCTCAATCGTTTCACTGTAGAAACTTCTCTGTGACGATAAATTCAGGAATCGTCGATGTGAGACCCTAAAACCTCTGAACTCCCTCTCCGCCAGTCGAAAATTGAAGAGCTTAGGTATGTTCTCTATTAGCACAATAACACATTCTATTAGCTCAAAAAACCACCTCAATAGATGGGTTTCTCCATTATTAGTTGTGACTATTATGCATGTCACAATAATAGCCATTACATATAAGGATGTAGCAATATTTTACGACATTTGAAGGTGTAATATTTTGAATTTTGACATAAAACCAAAGTATAGGAAGGAGTACAACATTTTGAAAAGAATATAACATGATATATCTCTGGACACACAGCACCACTTAACTGCAGTTGCAAGGCAATACTCACTCTTTCATGATGCCATTTCAAAGGTAAATTTCCTTGTTGAAAATCCAGCTGAAGGGGACAATTGATGACTTGTTTTCCCGAGCAACCACTCGCTCCTTCAGCTTCCGAAACCTCGTTGTTATTCCACACACATATTCTTGTGCTTTACGCCCCTCATCTGAAAGCCCAGTCAATGTCTCCACCTTCCATCTAGCCACCAGAAATTCCAGTATATCAACATAGTCCCTCACAGTATAGACTCCAAGGCGTTGCGCCACAGCAGAGAAATTCATGAAGAGGTTGTCATCCTGCCCATCATATATAAGCTGGGCGGGCATTACAAATTTCTTCCTCACCATTTCAGCAAGGCTCAATACGGTGGTATCAGGATCAATCTCAAATAGCTTCTCTGTGACCTTAGTATATGCAATTTCATGACGTTTCTCGTCTGCAGCAATGATACCACATATCTGACCCAATTTCATGTCTCCATTTTCTCTTGCAAGCCTGGCAGTGTTGGTATGTGAAATAAAGGTCGCCCTTTCCTGAAATGAAGTGTAGATAAGACAAAGATAAGGGCTGTTATTAAAACCAGGATCCATTCCAGAGCCTAGTAGATATTGGGTAGTTTTTTCAATCTGCCTCATGTCCACCCTTCCAGTAAGATATAGGTACTTGTTGAGAAGGTCACCATGCCTATTTTCTTCAGCAGTCCATGCCCTTATCCATCTGGCCCAGGGGGTAGGGCTAGCACCCGTTTTATCTCGAATTCCATCATTAGTGTTGAGCAGCGTCTGATAAGTTGGAAGGGCTTCTTCAGTGATCATATCTCCAACCAGAACAACTAAATAGTCATCGGGAAGTCCCTTGGATCTTTCCTGGAGATCTTTCACTTCATCATGAAATCCATCCAAAGTGGGATTAGGTAGAAAGTCACTGGGCTGCCACGATTTCTCAACATCATTAAGCAACACCAGCATATTTTCTTCACACCACTTTTCCATACTTTTGAAAACTTCACAATAATGCACTGGATCACGAAGTGAGGTAGAGATATTTTTTTCTATGCTTCCCTCATCATAGGAAGGGGAATGAATAGTGGAAGCCTTTAAGACTCTAGAAGACTTGGCAGGCTTAGGCCATCTAGGGAATATAGATGCATTGCTATTTATAAAGCTCAAAACATTAAGTTTTAAGGCCATCCTCTAAGTTTTTTTTGTATGTGATGGTTTTCTCACAAAAAATGAAAGGGAAATCAGACTTGAGAATCAAATAGATTAATTAAGAGGGATAAAGTCAAATCAAGAGATTGGAAGACTAATCAAGAATTCAAAGGGATGGTGCTGAAAAATGAAGGTGTGTTACAATATCAATCACACTAACATATATATATATATATGTGTGTGTAGAATTTAATTACAACGTGACATGTGACTAAACTGTGACACCATATAATGGTGTCACAACAAGAATTGGCTATGCCACTAATTAATTTCATGTTTTATTGCAGTGCTTGTGACCCAATAGGAATTGGGGCTAATCTATGCCTTTTTATCATCTTAGAGAATAGTTTATTTCTTCAGTTTCATAACTAATATTGTTTATGCCAGACACATGTTTGCTTGGTAGCCTTGTTTATTAATTTGGTATAGTGCCAAATGGTTTGGCATCATTGCATTGATGATTTGCTTTATTCTTAAATGTGTGACACCATTTGATTTGAAAGTTTGGTATAAATATTTTGTTTTATTTGGATCTAACATGTAAACATGCGGTAAAGATAGGTCGTTATGACTATAAACTTGTAATAACATTTAGGTCCAACAAGTAATAAAGAGAAGTAATATAATTTGGGTCCAACATGTAATAAAGAGAACTTGTCACATTAAACAATGTACTTTTTCCCCTTTTTAAAAATAAAACGATGTATTTTGACTTAAGATGGATTATAAAAAAAGAAGAAGTTAGAGTTAAGAGGAGGACTTCATTAGTTGTAGAGATAAAATTATTATTAGACATTAAAAAAGAGGTGAAAATGGAAGATGATAGAGTGCACGCTTTGCAGTATACTCATCTTGTTAATTTATGGATAGATTGTTTTTGCTAAGATTTCTTCTTACTGTATTATACTGCTCCGTCACATGCTACTTTAAAATGGAAAGAATAAAGAGCAACAACCCATGAATAATCGAGTGGGCTTTAAACTTGCATTCCTTTATGAATACACAATGTATTAAAAAAATAAAAATAAAAATAAAAATAAAACTAAAATCAAATAAATCTATAATTTGAGTTTTAATTTGAGTTTTAAAATTTTAATTTTATCTTTAAAATTTTGAATATTTAATTTTAATTTAAGTTTTAAAATTTTGATTTACTGCCGCCGGTCAAATTCCGGCCAAATTCCGGCTAAGTTCCGGGCAAATTCCAGCTCCGGTAATCGTGGTTCTCATCGCATGTGATGAGAGCTATGAGATGAGAACAATGAGATGAGAACCATGAGATGAGAACCATTGGATGAGAACCATAGGATGAGAATCAGGGGATGAGAACCATGAGATGAAAACCATTAGATGAGAACCATGGGATGAGAACCATGCGATGAGAACTATGAGATGAGAACCATTGGATGAGAACCCATGGGATGAGAACCATGAGATGAGAACCACAAGAACAAAAACCAAATGAGAACTATGAGATGAGAGCCATGCGAAATGGTTATCATCCGATGGTTCTCATCACATGCGATGAGAACCACGATCACTGGAGCCAGAATTTGGCTGGAATTTGGCCAGAGATCGGCCAGAATTTGACCGGCGGCCACCACACCACCGCCAGCAGTAAATAAAAATTTTAAAACTAAAATTATAATTAAAAATTCAAATTTATTTAAGTTTAGTTTTATTTTTAATACATTATGTATTCAAAAAGTATAAATACAGGGCGTATACAGTAAAATATAGGGCGTGATATAGCAACACCCTTAACTTATAGATAGATCATTTTATATTTTAACTTAAATTTTATATTTATATTTAAATATTTTGTTTAATAAGTTAAAGAGTTTATCTCTTAAAATACGGTCTTTCCATTAGTCGTAAAAATACCAAGGTTTTAATTGCAAATCAGAAGAAATGAACATAAAATTTTAGGGTTGCATTCATCGGGTCATAAACTTTATAACTACTGCACATTGCATACTAAAATTTTAATATTGTAAGTAAAATATTTTACTTTTTTATTATTCTAACCAAACCACATCTTTCCATAAGACTATGGAAAGACGGTCTTTCCCAACACTTTTTCCAAGTTAAAATATGTAATAATGTGTGTTAAATGTAAAAATTAATATAAAAAGTACTATGTTTAACTTAAATTTATTTTAAAATTTAGTGTATAATTTAATAAATGCAGTGTATATGCGTAAAAATACAGTGGACTGTCAACTAGTATTTATTTATGTATATACTATACGTGTATCATAAACAATTTAATTACAAGGTGACTTGTAATGAAACTGTAACACCATGTGATGGCACGACAGTATTTGACTATGTCACTGTATAATTCCATGTTTTATTGCAGTGCTTGTGACCTAGTAGGAATTTGGGTTCATCAACGCCCTTTTTTATGTAAGTTTTAGAGAACAATCTCTTTCTTCTGTTCATAAAATGCATGCCAAACACTTGTTTTCTTAGTAGTCTTGTTTGTTAATGTGGTACAGTGCCAAATGGGCTGGCTTCGTCATATCGATGAATTTCTTTATTCTTAAATGTGTGACACCATTTGATTTGAAAGTTTGGTTCAAATATTTGGTTTTATTTGGGTCCAACATGTAAACATTCAGTAGACATGGTGTGTTTAGGGGCTTATAAGTAAAACTGATTTTATTTTGCCCTATTTTAATAGCAGGGGGAGACCAGCTTTTGCTTCTCTCCACCCCTCACACACCCAAAAAAAAATCTACTTCTTAAATAAGCACCTATTTAGCAGTTTACCAAACACTGAAAATGTACTTGGCTTATAATCAAAACACTTACACGCCCTGCCAAATATAGAGCTCGTTATCACTCTAAATACAATTTGGGTCCAACATGTAATTTTTTTGAAGCAAATAGTCTGACCATTATATTATAACTTGTTGGTTGTGACCATTTATTACATCACGTGCCAGGTTGTGAGCATTGGTTACACCAATTCTAGGGTCTTTCATTACATGCACATTAGTGAAAACCATCGCTACATTATACTTCTTAGTCCACTGAGTACTTAGCAGGACACTTGATGTGATTTAGCATGATCTCACCGTCAGCCCGCATCGTGGTGGCTAATTCTGCTTCGATTGACGAGAGTGCCTAAAAGGATCGTGTGCCTTGCCAGGTTCCTTCATCGACACCCTGTGCACACCATGCTGGCACTGCCTTGCCATATTGTGTGTGAGTGGTGCATATGTGTTAATGTGCGTCCAGTTCAAATATTCATGATTTGTCTGCCCTTCCTCTGTGTGACAAATTAGTTGGATGTCACCCATTTTAGCCCTTCTCAATTATCTTATCGTGCTCTAGTTTGATTGATTTCCATGCGTTCTAGGTGCAACTAATGTGATTTGGGATCTGATGTTGGTGTTGTTTCGACTAGTCCCTCTAGTGGCCCTTTACTTGAGCCATCTTGACGATGACAAATATTGTTTTTACTGATGGTTTACGTTACTCAATCGTAGACTTAATCCTTGCAAACCAAAATTCCCATATGATAATGCACGTCAGGTCGATGTCCTCCTTTTTCGGGACAGCCTTGAACCACTCTCCCAGTCATTCCTTCAATTGTAGGGGGGTTGTCCTCGTCCAAGTCAGAATATAGCCTTAAAGTTTTCCAAAATATTCTTCAACTTTGCATTCTAGGATCATGTGTGTAGATATTTCCACCTTCGTGTGCCACATTTGGTGGATAGAAAATACCTCTGGTCCCTTGACTCTAAGGGCGGGACTTGTTGGTGCTACAATTTGCACTAGTCTCCATACTAGGACTTTCACTTTTTCTGGTGTCTGCGAATACCATATTGTATTCCAAAACTTTTGGTCCTTCCCTATGGATGGTACCATAGTTGAGCTGGATGGTTTCTATCTCATCTCTGTGCTTCAGGCTTCATGGTGGCCGCTTTTGACGGTGTACTTGCCTAGCCAGTCTCTATCCCAAAATTTATAGTCCCTTTGACCGGGGGGCTAGTGGGATATGAATTTCGGCTATGAACTTGATTATCTTTTGATGGAAGAACATCATTGGTGATGGAATTCTTCATTTCTTTGAATTGTCTATTAGATCACTGACCTAGAAACCCAGTTGGGGTAAGAGTTGGCACTCGTACCTTATTGGGTTTCTATGGTTTGAGATCCATTCTTCCCAGATGTTTATATTTCTCCCATCTATCACTTGTCATTTGAGTACTGGCTTGATTAGGTCTCAAACCCATATGATGCCTCTTCATCCCCCTGTTGATCCTCATTTTGGCTTGACGTCGTGAAAGCCTTCTCTGTTATAGTACTTGTTGATGAAAAATTTAGAGAAGAAGGAATCCTTGCTGGTAATTATATTCCACACTAATTTTCCTACCTGTTATGTGGATATCATTCCTAGACTCCCTTGCCACTTGGAGTGGCACATAGATTTCCATAACTTCCAGTGTATCCCTCTCCCATCCACATCCAAATCTCATATGAATTTATCCAAGTGGATGTCTATGTTCTTTGCCAATGTGAATGGTATTCGGAAGGTGCTGAGGGTGTATTGCTCTATCAAGGCAAGGACATGTTTTCTGAGTGTCACCCTTCCCATAAGTAATAGATATCCTAACTTTCTGTTTTCCATCTCTGCCTTGACTCTCTGTGTTAGCTTCCAAAACATTCCCACCTTTGTGCCTGCAAATACATATCATGGTCCAAGAACTTGTCTTTTGGTAGGTTTTCAAACACTCTTTGGTATGACGAAGCTATTCTTTAGTGATTGGGTTAGTGTCTGGGCTGACAAGTAGCACTAACTTTTGGAAATTTATTCATTGGCACGAGTATGTCGCGAAGAGGTTTAAGGTTTAAGTCAACTTTCTGGATCCCCTTTTTGATATGTTAAAGAAGAGGATGCAGTCATTTGCAGACATTAGATGAGAAACTTGTTAGAACGATCTTCCTATCTTGACTCCTGGACATAGTTCATGAATATTTCTAATGCCACCACGGACAAGAACGCTTCCTAGTAGAATACGAAAAGGAAGGGTAACAATGAGCACCCTTGTCGCAATCCCTGCCTTGGTTGAAACGAGCATGAATTCGTTCCACTGAACTTTATGGAGTATAAAAGAGTTGTCACACACTCCATGACCCACCATATCCATCTACTTGGGAACCTCATCCATCTCATCATCTGTTCAAGAAACTCCCAGGATACTCGGTCACATGCCTTACTCATATCGATATTCATTTTTCTATCAGTTCCTTCCCATATTTCTTCTTGCAGACGTGTTCAATAACTTCGTGAGCTATGAGCAATTTTTGACAATTGATTTTCCTTGTATGAACGCTGATTGGCTTCCTGAGATCTAGAGGCCATAACCATTTTAATTCTATTAGCCAAGACTTTGGCTATGATTTTGTACGCAAAGTTACATAGGCTGATTGGGCGTAGGTCAAATGGTTCGTTCGGTATCTTCTTTTTTGGGATTAGGGTGAGTATTGTGTAATTCCACTCTGTTGGAATTTACCTGAATGAGAAGAACCATTGAACTGCTTCCATGACCTCGTCCCCTACTTCTGGCCAAAGGTGTTGGTAGAATCATAGGGGAAGACCATCTAGACCTAGTGCCTTCCATTTACCCATTTGGAAAATCATAGTTTTTATCTCATGTAGGGTGACCTGAATTTCCAGCTGTATCTGTTGCTATATTCTTACCCCCATTTTATGAGCTCTCATATGTTTAGCATTGTTGATTGACTGAAAGCATCTGCTGGCATAATTGATTCATTAATGAATGCAGAACTTACATGGTTGTAAACCAGAAGTTGTAGTAGGTCATCTGGCTTTGCTATCCACTCTCCTGCATCATTCTTGAGTTACGATATGTAATTCCGTCCCTGTCTTTTTTTGTGCCCATCGGTAGAAAAATTTGGTGTTCTTGTCTCCTTCCTTCAGCCACACTGACTTTCCAATATTCTTCTTGTAGTGTTAGGAGGTTCTGAAGCTCTCTTGTTATGCATTCAGTTTTTATCCTTTGGTATCTACTTGGCGCCCAGTTGTTCTTTCACCTACCTTATTGAGTATTCCAATTTACCGATATCTTCATTGGCCCAGTTGTGCAAATTTGTGGTGGTGTTTTGCATCGTCATATTGAACCATGTCTGTGTGTTGTGGTGCTTCCGTTGGTCCCTGCACTAGTATCCACTTTTGGTGAGGCTATGTTGTGTTGCACCGATCTTCATATGCGTCGCGCTAGTTCATTTCTTTGGTTGTACCTTACCCCAGAAGGACTTAAACCTTCTTCTTGTTGTCTCAGTCGGGTATCTTCTCCTTTAGTGTGTATTTAGTGTTAGTATCCCCGTGGTTTGATCTCATAATTGAGTAGTTTGTGAGGCAGTGTCTCTTAAAATTTTCACCCATGTCGGATTAGAAAAATCCCAATCTAGGCGCTCCAGAATCAATTCATTGCCTTTCCTACAGTTTGACCATGTGAACCATTGACGTTTATTTTCGAGCTTCTTCAGGTTTCCTATTGTCGGTAACCTGTTTAGGTCTTCCACATCCCACGGCATGACTGATTTTCCTCATGACTTATCTTCTACATCCAGTAACTGATTGAAGTCTCCTGTTACAAGTACCAGTAGGTTGGTGTGCTGGATGTCCAACACGTAATAAAGAAAACTTGTTACCAATACATTGCGTATTAGGCTCCAGTACACAACGCTCTCAAAAATATATATTAAGTTCATTGTAATACGTATTTACTCTCCTAAAATTTTATGTAACATACTTCCTTTGTCCCACAATAAATTTCCTAATTGCTTTCAGCTCAATCTTTTATACAAGCTGATGTGGCAGCATCTTTTGATGTCAAAATTAGTTTTTGTAAGCATTTTCATGAGCGATGCCATGACTAGTGTTAACAGTAGCAAATAATGGTAATTTAGGGATTTAATGAGGGTAAATTTGATAGATTGTATATTTGTATATGGAAAACTTACGCATAGGAAGTTATTTGTGGGATGGAATAAAAAGGAAAGTCAAGTTTATTGTGGGACGGAGGGAGTAGTATACATCGGTATTTCGATGTAAACATCTACTCCCTCCGTCCCAGGATTATTGGCCACTTTTGATCAACTTTCTCAGACCATGTTTGACCATCAATAACTTAATTACAGATAATAATGGTACATTAAAATTTGATATTTAGAAACTAAGTAGATATTTGAGTCTAACAATATCTCACATGATGATATTAGAGTATACATAGTGTATACTAATTGAAATTTATGGTCAAATATGGTCTGAGAAAGTTGACCAAAAAGTGGCCAAAAATGCTGGGACGGAGGGAGTATAACTTTGTGTTTACTTTGATTAAAATGTCTATGAATTAAACCGTGATTATCATGAGTTGATCTCTTGTTAGACCGGTGATAATACTTTGGTTGAATTTCATGAATTGAGTCTTGATGGCATGATGGGCCAAAACCAGCACAGAAATAACCGATGACTATATTTATCGAAGTACTACAAAATACCAAGTATAATATGGTAAGATTAATATTTCTACAAGTAGTGAGTGTCTTATGTTCATTTTAACCCTTGTACTAATCAAAGATTACATTGGTTTGCTCACCTATAAATGCCTGGTATCTACAATCTATTGTATCTATTATTATTATTCTCACATAAACACCCTTGTGCTAACTTAACCATCAGAGAGTCTTCCCTCCGGCACATCGAGGACCCTGTCTTATAGATTGTTGGTTATCACATGAAGATCGACATTTGAGTTCGTGGTCAACCTACATAAATTGGCATGCCAGATGAGATCAATTATCATAGTTAGATACTTTGTTCAATGACCATTTCCGGTAAAACCAAAGCGCAAAGAGTCAACAATCGAAGGAGTCGAATTAAGCCACAAAAGAGGATTTGATATCACATAAACAACCATAATGCCACCTTCCACTGGTGCGGCAGCAAAGGAGGTGACACAGACCACGTAGAATCAATAATACCCTGGGGATGGGTTGGAAGTTTCGGATGATTTAGAGGAGGAGGCACATCGGAAAACCTTCCCCCAAGGCAGGTGTGAAGAATATGACCGGTTTGCTTTAGCAAGGCAAGAACTGTTGTCTTAGTTAAAGCCAATTGCCTCTTAGGTTTAACAAGATGTGATTAATGTGCCCGGAGATACCTCCCAAAATCTACAGAACGATATGATGCAGCAATTTTCCAAGTTTTTCTCTACGGCATGAACCCCATCTTTGGGTGACAAAACTAATCCATGGGTAGGGGGAGGCGTCAGAAATCCTGACCATCACTAAAACAATAGGCAATCGAGGTCTGAACGCCAATGGTTTCAAGTATTGGTGTCCCGAACGGCCAGGGCATGCCGCATATGCAGACATGGGCTCAAGGCCAGATGAATCATATCGTTCGAGGCATGCCTATGGCACAACAATATATGACCACATTGCCAACTTGAAAAACTTTTACCGTTTATGGCTTTAATTATTAAATCTACGTTCTGCCTATGTTCCAACGTAGTCCTAACCAAGTACGTAAAATAAGTAAATCACGCAAGACACACGACTTGGTTAC